>VXAD01002579.1:54143-167077 GCA_013399195.1 Dicrurus megarhynchus
GTGTGTGTGTGTGTGTGCGCGCGTGTGGTTTAGTAAAGGAATAATACAGAGGCTAAAAAAATAGCGGCAGCGCTCAAGCAGGTAGGATGCAATTTAAAGTCACTCCAGCTAATACCCCATGCAAGACTGCATTTGTTAAGGTATGTGAGCTGTGCAGAAGGCAGCAGTCTTTAGTGAATCACTTTTGAAAAACAAATACTTGACAAAAGAAGCAGACCTGCTAAATGGATAACAATTATGTAAGCCTATAGTAGGTTTTGATGTATGTCAAGTCTGTTAAATAAATCAACCTGTTCAGTGAATAAATCTGCTCTGCACCAATGCTTTATTATAATTTTTTTTTAAGGAGAATAAACCTGTGTATTTAAGATGTTTTTACTGATGTGAATCTCGTGGCCAAGCCCCATAGCTGCCAGTGACACAAGACAAATCCGTGGGGAGGGTGGGGTGCAGGAGCGTGGGGAGGGAGGGGACAGGCCAAGCAGTAAGGTGGATATTAAAAATACACAAAGATGTGCATAAGGATTCCTAGTGATAAAATTCTCACTGATCCATGTCTTGATGGAGCATTTGCTTTGCAGTGGCAGTGGCCCATACAAAGCTACATTGATTTAGCTCGCTCTGTTCACGATGGCAGTTCTGGTGAATAATTATTTTCCCAAAAGCCCTAACCAAGGGAAGAAAGAGAGTCCCTGCTTGGCCTACACAGTAGTACAGTATCTTTGAAAGCGCGTATCCGGCTGCAAATAAAGAGAGCCAGTTCAAGTGTTACTACACTCAGCAGGAATAAAAGGGAGGCAGAAAAGGGGAGCACCCGGCCGCCTTCCCCGTGTGCCTCGTCCTCCTTTCCCTCTCTGCTCCTCGCCCTCTGCTCAGCTTTGGGGGCGGGGAGGGGGGATTTTTGTGCATTTGTTTTTCCTTTTTTTTTGTGTTTGCTGTTGCCTTTTGGAGGCGAGGCTCCGGCAGCCCACTTAAACGTTGAGTTCTGAATGCTGGGGAGTCTCTTTCAGATAGGAAAAAAGAGAAGAGGTTGTGGCCAGTGGGTTTTAACTTCCGTGGTTGGGACGGGGAGTATGTCTGTGTGGGGCAGTGCCTTGGTGGTGTCCTTCTCTTCTGAGGTGGTGAGGCCTCGTGGATGTTTTTGTGATGGATCACGTGTGTATCTTTTTCCTGGCTCTGCAAAGAAACATATGAAAAGACTCAAATGTTCTTGCAGGACCAAGAAGGCCCCAGGCTTGGGGAGAAAGTGTTCCCAAACAAAGGGGTCTGGCTCAGGCTGGATCCTGGGTGTGGGACACAACCATCGATGCGAAGTGCATTTTTTGGATATTGAGGCTTTTCCGTGGTAGCAGCAGCCCAACTGTGCTGCTTTTCCCCAAGCACAGCAGTGAACCATCCCCTCGAAGTTCATGCCCCGTTGCAAACACAAAGCAGCATTAGGAAATAATCTTTTCCTTGGGCAGAATCCAGGGAGGGGAGTCATGGATGCTCCAGGCCTTGCCCTGGTCCTTGCGTGGGGGCTCTTCGATGCTGCTGTGGCTGAATTTGTGTTTGGTCCTGAGAGAGATGGGTAGCTTGACTGTTTTAACAGAGTAAAATTGCTATTGCTTCTCAGTAACGACAGTTTTTGGTCTGTGAGGGTATTTAAAAAAAAATATTTTGAGAATTGGGAGCAAAATAATGGTTATATAATCCACCTGTTACGTTCAAAGTCCTGTTTTCCACCTGGGAGAGGATTGCACTTTTTTATTTTCATGCTAGATCTTTGTGTACTTTTAGCCCCGCTTGAGTTGGCTTTATAATCATTACCTATGTATACAGTCAGGTGCTTGACGAGCCTGATTTTGTGGAAGCTGCCAGCAGTGAGTAAATGAGCCATGTGGCATAAAACTGAGCAAACCATGTTTTGTTGGTACCTTGCTCTTCCCTCTTTTCTCTGAGCTGGTCGTACACACCAGGGACCCACCTGATTTGTTACCTGTACGTGGTGTGAGAGGCGTGGTGGGATCTCAGCCTTTTGGTTTTTTGATTTTAGGGCTCCTGGGTGCCGTTACAAGCAAACATTAAATAATTGCCATGTGTTGTGTTGTGTTTGTGTAGAAAGCGGTGACGTTACAGATGCTGAAGATGATGAACTGGTTTGAGCATCCAGGCGTGGGGGTTTGCCTGAAAGGATGCACAGATTGAGGATAAAACCTGTCCTGCTGCCAGTGCCAAAGGGTTGGTAGCACTGCTTACCTGCCTGCGGACACGAGGAAAAATGGGGAGTGTTTGGGAAAGCTGAGCCAGAGCGAAGTTTGCGGGAGGAGCCGTCAGTGCTGCAAATGAGTGCTGAACCCTTATCCTTAGCAAAGTCCTCTTAGGAACAGCCAGGGGAAGTGGCTTTGGTGCAGTGGTGCTTTGGGCTGTGGGGGTAGTGCTGGGTGGATTTTGTTTGCAGTTCAGGGGAGTAGCACGTAATCTGTGTAATGCTGCTTTTGTGTGCCTCTATTGTAAATTGATGTCTGGGGAATGACATGAAGCAAAGGCTCTAGACCAGCAGGTCTGTGATATTTTTGTAGCAATGTCTTTTTATTCAAAGCAGGTGTCATGGAGATCTTTCATCCCAGGATTTCTTTCATCCCTGGCATTTGTTAGCTTGTGTTAAAACTTTAAATCTTGAGAATTTCTTCTGTACAGAAGGTGTTCCTCATGTTGCTCTGGCATGGGCTGAGCTATGATTATGCAGTCTCCAAACAGTGACACGGATGAGGTGGATCTGTGTCTGCATTGCTACGTCAGCCCTGTGAATAATCCAGGGATGTGGCCCAGTGCCCTCCAGTCACAGGCAGGGTCCGTGCCAGCTCAGCTGGAGGAACTGCACGGAGATCTGGGAGTGGGCAGCGATGGGGACGTTGTCCCTGGGCAGAGTTTTCTTCGAACCCATAAGCATTCAGAAGGTGATTTATGCCCAGCAATCTGTATTTGCAGCCCTGTTTGTCTTTAAAAAAGCTTTTGACTATGAGATGCCCGATTTGCTTAATTTATCCAAGCTCTTGTCTCGATAGTCTCCCAGGATGGAAAATTCTGCTGGCTAATTGTTGCCTTTCACTGATCTTCTGTGTCTTTGTTTTGTGCTGTATCTTCAGAATCTGGGTGGATGTGTCACTAGAAGTTTCTGATCAATCTCCTTTTCTTGATTTACTGGTGTTGCCCCGTGGGAAGGTGGAACCCCAGTCTGCTGGGCCAACAGCACTGCTTCTGCTTGGACCCCAGCTAATTAGTTTACCCCATCAGTTTAACACCTTTCTGAATTGTCACTGTCAGGACTGTGATCTCTGTCTCTGCCAGTAGCTGCTGTTTTCCTCAGGCATCAGACCACGAGTGCCTCTGTCTTAAGAGGGAGCTTGAGGTCTGCCTTCTGCGTGGTGTTGCAGTGCCAGTCCCCAGCGTGTCACTGAGGCTGGCAGCAGCAGCAGAGGTCGTAGGCCTGGCCTTGACACCAGTTAGGGAATTTTTTTGCCAACGTATCAGCTTTCTCCCCCTGCTTCTGTGGGGTTTCTGTTGTGCAGAAGGGCTCCTCGTGGCGGCTTTGGGGTGAAGGTCCCTTCCTGCTTTGTGGTGTTCCCTGCTGCTGTCTGCAGCTGTTCCACGCTGCTCCACTGAGGCCCTTGGAGAGAGGAGTGTCAGGATTTCTAAAATAAAGCCAAACAGATGAGGCATTTTCTACCTCTGCTCTTCCCCGGGGTAAGGAGCTCCTCACCTACTAAAACCCATCGTTGTCACTGTCCTTTTCCTGACGTGCTGAAACCGCTGAGGAGGTGGCTGGTGCTATGAGACTGTTGCATTTTTGAGGGTATTTGGACACTCAGGTGGAGTTTATCAGGAAAATGAGCTCTTGTGGATCTTGCAGGACATGGCCAGACTCTCAGGGGAGCCAAGATGTGGCTTTGTGGAGTGCGGGGTGCTCAGAGCACTCCTGAGAAACTTCTTGGTTGTTTCATTCCCAGCATGAGAGCTGGGCCCTTGGGAGGGTTGGTGCACAAACAAACTCCCAGCTCTTTCCCAGTTCCATTCCAGGTCCCTGCCATGCTCTGGAGCTGCTTTTGGAGCTGTGTCCTTATTAAAAAAATTCCAATTCCTTATTAAAAAAATCCAATTCCTTTCCTCGCACTTGGGAGGATTTTAATTGTGAGTTACAGCACAGAGGCACCAAACGTAGAAAAGACAAGTTCTGTGGGTGAATTTTGTTTCCTGTACAATGTCCCAATGAATGAGTTGAGTCTTTGATGGAGGAGAGAAGCTGAAGCCTTATGAAGGGCCTGTTTATTGGCATTAATTATTTTTTATTAGTTACAGCATCCATAGTCCGTTGGCAGTAGAAGAGCCCAAAGTAAGAATATTAATTCTTCAGAAGTTTTTCAAAGCTTGCATTTTTCATAAGAAGCTTGTGAAGCTTCAAATCTAAAGCTTCCAAAGCCTTTTTTTTTTTTTTTTNCATCCATTGCATTGGCCCCAATTTTCAGGTCTCTGGCTGGGCCAGCTAAACCCTCTGCAAGAATCAGCTGTGCTCTGGAGAGCAGGTGTGGACCCTTTGCCACTAATTTTCTGTCCTTTTTCCCCCCCACCTCTGTTTGGGGTTTTACTCTGAGGCTGAAGCACAGATCGACATGAAAGGTGGGTTTGTTTGTGACTGGCCGGTCAGGACAATACTTGACCTTCACAGTTGTTGAATAACTTCAGAGAAATACTTAACTGCTTCATGGGAACGAGGAGGGTGGCTGGGAATTGAAGCAGGACAGAGTGAATCTGGTGTTTGTTTGGCCAGCAAGCAGCGTTTTTTTCCTGGTAGCCTCGCAAGGTCGTGTTTTAATACTCTGAATATGAATTGAAGGGTCATGCTGGTATTTCAGTGGTAATACAGATGGATGCTGGGTCTTATTTCATATTGCTCCAGGGAATGAAGCAATTAGTAATCTTGGCTCTCTCTGAACCTCGAGGGGGAAAATGAAAATTGCTTTTTTCAGGGTGGTCACTGTTCTCATCTGCATGAAGAAAACTGTTGGGGAGTGGGATGATTTTAGCTACAAGAAGTTGTGATGTGGGTTTTTTTTGTTTCATGTTTTTACTAACATTACATGGGCACATTAACTTTGTTGACAGCTATGCCTTTAATGTAGAAAGATGGGTAGAATTTTTGGGAGGATCAGAAGGGCAAGTGCTGCTGACCACAAGTTTTCAGCTCGTGTTAAAGCAACCAAGCAAACCCCTATCTCCCTGGCACCACTGGCTCTGCAGGGAGCAGCACACAATAATTTCCCGTGGTTTGTTTGTGCCTGCCTCTAAGAAAATCTACTATCTCAAAATCACCTGTCCACGTAGTGACTTGTGTGTGTGAGATAGATTCATTCCCAAGTACACGGAGCATTCATTGCCAGCTCATGCAGGAATTCAGCTGGCTATGACACAAGCAGCATGGCTAATGGGTAACAGTGGAATTTAGGACCAGTTCTAGCCCATGGTGCCCGTGAGTTGATGTGAAGCAGAGGAGCCACGTGGTGTTAGCCCAGCCAGGCACGGCAAATGCAGAGGAACCCGTCAGCTGAAACCTCTTGCAGAACAAATAATTTGTCCTAACCCAGTAACCTTCACTTACTTAATTGTCTTATTTGCCTGCTTAGCTTATCATTTGATGGAGAGAGTTTGTACTGCAGGAAAAAAGAGTTTTGTTTATTGTGACTGTTTCTTTGGTCAGTTTGTGCTCAATTCCTTGCCTGCTGCTTTCTGGGTTTGAACGGTGCCTGGTCAGCAGCTACAAGCAGCAGCTTTTTGGGAGGTGAATGGGAGGTTGGGCAGGCCACTGTGTTTCCAAGGAGCCTCTGGTTTGAAAGAGTGAATTTTTGATTGGCTTGATGGCTCAGTGTCACAACTCATGGCTGTTTTAGGCAGCACAACGTTGTGTTTCAGGATTTACCTTCAGGTGATGGTTTGTGTCCCTGTACCGTGTTGAGCTGAGAACCACGTGCTACTTAGAGTTCTTTCTTCTTCTGCAAAGGGATGTTCAAAATCTGGTGCTTAATCATCAGCAGGGTCTAGTGCTGATTCCACCTTTGGAAGCATTTCTGGCTTTGCAGGAGGGATGGGCATTGGTTGTGATGCAGAGCTGGAGCTGGTTAGGGACTGATGTGTTGGTTGTTCCATGGCTGCTTTCGTGTGGAATTACTGGTTCTGATTGTTGGTGTGTGGAATTACAGCTTCCAGTTCATAGGGTAAGCAAACCCTGGTATCTCAGGCCTCTTCTGCTTTTTTCCCCTCTAAACTACATCCTCCCTTCCTCCCTTGTTTATGGTGTTCACCTCTCTGTGTGCTGGATTCCTCACTAGGACGAGTTCAAGACTTGCGAAAGGTTAGCTCAGGGTGAGTTTGGAAGTATCTGGGATTAACTTTTCAACCACTGCAGGTGGTCTGGAGGGGATGTTGGGCAAAATGAGCAGCTTGAGACTAACAACAAAACAGCCCCAAGCCTCCCAATGCCAGCCAAGAGCAGGAATGGAGGGAGGTGGCTCCTGGAGGGGCTGCTGCTGGGGCATTTCAGTGAAAATGATGGAGAGAAGAGGAAAATGCTGCTTAAATTGTGTTTTGAAGCTTTTTGGCCTGGTGTGGTTGCTGGTGGGACATTTCAGTGAAAATGATGGAGAGAAGAGGAAAATGCTGCTTAAATTGTGTTTTGAAGCTTTTTGGCCTGGTGTGGTATGGAAAAGTCTTCCATCTGCGTTGTGATCAGTGAGTTTGTGCATGGTGGAGTCCAAATATTGTATCAGAAGTGCTTAATGACTGCCTTGTGCCTCAAACCTCCTGTGAAAGCATAAGGGTTCTGTTCCCCATTGCACCATGCAGTGAACATAAAATATATGAAATCTGCAGTTGATATCATTTATGAGTTCTCACCCTGCATTCCTGGGCTGATGTTAAAACAAAAGGCAGTTTAAGGGTATTGCTATATTTACATTATATATATAAAAATATATATAAATATATTGTGTTTATATAATGCAGAATTATATTTAAGGGTATTATTAAAGATTATATTCTGTTATTCAGTTAGGCCTGGGCATTTGCTGAAGGGGCTCTGTTAAATCACACCTCCACTTGCAAGGGGCAGGTTGAAAACTTGATGTGTAGCTCAGAGTTTAATCAACATTTTTTAAATGTTGTTAATACCTTCCCCCTCCATGCATTTCTGGGTACAGCCATACCCTGTGGTGGTGGCTGCTAAACTTGTTATCTGTGGCTGTTTGAAGAATTTCTTTTTGGGGCAATACAAGGCTGCTTAAATTTAAATAACAAGAGGGGAGCGGAGGGGTTGGAATGAGAATTTCCAGGTCTGATGGGGGCTCTGCAGAGTCCTTCTTAGAGTCCCCAAATGCTTTACACTCTGCTCTGTCTATCCTTGAACAGTTTCTGTGCATTGCATGGTAATGGAAGTCAAAATAATTTGTTTGATGTTATTTATTCAAATCTGGAAAGGATAGTTGTGCAAAGACCAAAGAAAAATGGTTTTAGTCTGACAAATGCCAAGGGTTTTTGTTTTGTTTTTAAAGCCCAAACAAACCCTTTGGGATCCCTGGCTGGGTATATAATAGCATGAAATACACCATTCCTTTCATTCTGCTCCCTAAAAATCTAATTTTTTATGCATTTAAAGTGGGAGTTGAGGCAAAAACAGAGTTTAGCTCTGTTGACCTATATTTATGAAAAGAGAAGGCTTGCTAAGTGTAGCAAGGAAAGAATATATAGTGCTGCTGGTATACTCTGACAAAATGTACACACATACTAAAACCACTTTTGGGATTCTTCATCTTCTTACTGAATGTTTAAGCCCTTTCCAGCCAGACTCAATCCATTTTTGCAGTTCATGGCGTGTATATTCAGGCTTCCATTAACAGCCAAGAGGCATCAGTGAGGAAGGGCAGCAAAACTGGGAGTCTGGAATAAGCAAGGGAGAGTGGTGGTGCTGAAACCCTCCCTGATCCCAAGGTTTAAAGGTGAACTTTTAAACTTTTTCCCCTGTTTCCTTTCTGTTGTTTTATTTTTTAATTCAGCCCACTCTCTGTAAAGAGCAGTTTAATGGTTATCATGCTGCTTATTGCATAACTGTGGCACAGATGTTATTTTTTTGTAATGTTGCCTGACATATTTAAAAGGGAAAGAGAGGAAGGGAATTTATACCCTTTGGAGATGAATATGTGGAGCCTATTAGTCTTAAAAAAAAGTGTGAAGAGCTAGTTAGAGCTGAAGCTGGCACATCTCTGAAAGGCTGATCTGCAGAGTGGAGCTCTTCAGATAAAGAATGAGTGTGTTTTATCTTCTGGAGTTTGTTGTGTGTGTTACCAGACAGCCTAAAACCCAAACTTGGTGGGGCACTTAATGCTTAGGCACGTGGTTAAATATTTTATGGGACTGAGACCAAATCCAAATGCATATTTAATAAAACACTCTCCAGAATTAAGTTCTATGGGATAATCAGTGGTGGTGCTCGGAGTTAAAGGATGTGAGGATGAAACACCTCGCTCAGCAAGGGTAGTACTGAATGTTTAAGTGTTTATTTCACTGCAGCTGCAAACAACACCTTTAAAGTTGCTTTCTTATGAAGGTTTGACTGAGAAAATACAGTTAGAAGTATGGTTTTAGCAGAAGGAAAAAAATTGCATTCAGGCCTAGCATTTCCTGGTGGAATAGGCATGAGAACATGAAATCATCTCCTTTTGGCATTTCTAACAACATTAGAAGTTGTAAAATAGTAGAAATGCAAATAAGTAGAGTGGAAATGGTAGATGCTGTATTTATATTTATTTATGTATTGTAACAGAATGCCTGGTGTTTCAGATCAGCACAGCGTGCCTGGATTCTCAGAGTATTTGTTTTATAAACAGGGATAAAGCTGCACAACTCACCTCTCCCTGCTGTACAGAGGAGCAAACCAGCTCACAGGGAAATTGATGACCTGCTAGAAGTGCAGTGGGGAAATGAATCCAAGAATCTTGGCTTGTTTGAGCCTGTGTGCTGGGCAGATAATTGGGATAAATTGATAAGGGGGAAAGAGGAGAGAAAAGGGAGAAATGACACCCACTGTCAGGGAGCATCATTTTGAAGTTGTGGAGTAAAGATAATTCAAATTATTCTTCTGAAAGAACTTGCCAAAAAAAAAAGGAAAAAAGACCAGGTGAACAGTCATAAAAACAAACAGAAGGAAACCTGAGAGTGTTTTTGACTTGTTTCCACCTAGGGCAAGATATTTTGGTTTGGTTTTTATTTTGCTTTTGTTCTGCCCTTTGCCCCTCCCCCTTGCTGGATTACCTACTACAGGAAATAACAAATTAGGCAAAATAAATCCTAAATCACAGTTGGAGGAGGCAGGCAGGAGCTGCTGTGTGAGGGTGGGATTGCAGAGGCTCAGGTGTAAATTTTAGGGCAGTCCTTGTGCCTTGTGGGATTTTCTTCACCCGGAAACAGGGGGGCTGTGAGTTCATTCCCCAGCTCTGGTGGTCCTGGGTGGGAGAGGAGATGTCCCAGCTGCCTCCCTTGCGCCATCAGAGGCAAGGCTTCCTCACCTGGCAGGCAGACACAGCTCCAGGGGCTGGGAATTTTCTCCCTTTCCAGTCCAGTGACACCCATGCAGCGTTCAGTGCGTGGTGCTCTGGGAACATCCTCTTCTGGCTGAGCAAGGAAAGGATGGAAAATGCTAGGCTAGAAGAGAAGGCTCGTGCTGATGCAAGCTGTGTTTACTTTTGAAAATTCAGTTTATTAAACTCAAGGCTGCAGAACTCCAGGGATCAGTGATGCTGTCTGAACATCACCTTCTGCACTGCACAAGTAATTTTTCAAAATTACTTTTTTAATTAAAAGTTGTATTGGTTAAATGCGAGTTAAAGGAAAGTTCACGTGCTTAGCGTTGTCTGAAACATGCTGCAGATTTGGGAAAGAACCTTTTCCTGCCTTTTAGAAATTCATCCAAAATACTGAATAATATGCATGGGAAGAGAGGGAAATCTCCTCCTGGACTCGGCCTCTGAGGGATTGCAGGGTGAAGGTATTTATTGATTATCAGTCCAGCTCCGCTTCCATTACCTTCGGAAAGAGCTGCACAGCAGCAGAGTTGGAATATGAACATAAGGAAAACAAGGAGGACTTGAGGTACAGCAGAGGAAAGTCAATACAGAGCTTATTTAAATGTCAGCTGCCTGGAAGAGCTGTGCTCAGAAGCTGTGAGGAGAGATTAGGTCTGGGACACGATGCCGGGGTGTGGAAGGGAGGGAGGGAGGATGCTGAGCAAGGCTGGTGCTGTGGGCAACGCCTGCAAAAGGAATATGTTAAGGGGGGAGAAGAAACTGCTGACTGAAAATTGCATCTGACAATTAGTTCTGAGCAACTAATTGGAGGAGTTACGTGGCTCTTGGACAGGGGAAGCCTGTGATTGTAGTTGGTGGGCGATCCGACCTATGTTAACAGTGTTATTCATCAGCGCAGCTGACAGGGATAAGTGACACCCATTACAAATCTGTTTACTACCTCTGTGTAACGTATTTAGTTTCTGAATGTATGTGCAGGGTTGAGAGTCTCTGTGAGCATTGGATTTCTGGACTTTTATAGAACCATGGGATATCCTGGGTTGGAAGGGACCCACAAGGATCATCGAGTCCAACTCCCAGCCCTTTGAGTCATTTTAAATCACATTGATTTTATTTACCCAATAGGTCAGAGGCGTAATTCTGTGGCATTTGTCAATGTAAGTGGCTTTATATTTGGGGAGGGCTTGAACAAAAAAATTACTGGTTTGTAGATAAATAGCCTGATTCTGAATTTCACGGCCATTTTTATTTTGGAAAGTTAACCACTAATTACGTGTTGTAATAAGAAGTAGTTTTATTACAGTTGTGCCTGAAATAAAATTAGGTTGAGCACTCTCATGCAGGAAACATTACTGGAGTCAACCTCCAAAATGTCACACTCGGGGACGTGGTTTAGTGGTGGACTCGGCAGTGCTGGGTTAATGGTTGGACTCGATGATCTCGGAGGTCTTCTCCAGCCTAAATGATTCCACAAAGTCCTCAGCGTTTTAGGCAGGACTGGGGGTGAGAAGGATGGGGTGCTGTAGCTGTGCTGTAGCTCACTGCAACCCAGCCGAATTTTTCTTTATTTTGTCAGCCTCCTGCTTAATTCTGAAGGGAGTTCGATGTTTTTGTCTTCAGGGAGGTGAGTGCCTTGTGCACGTGATAGCCAGAAGAGCTCAAGGCTTTAACATCCAGCCTGAGGCAGTGCTGCTTCCTCAGCACGGCCAAACTTCGTCTTAACCCCCTCTCTTAAAAACTTGTGTGGTGTAACAAGTGCTTGCTGAGGCCAGTGGGGCCACGAACACGGCAGCAAAGGACAAAACAAAAGCTGGTTTGGATGCGAGGGGGGTTTCTTTGCCTTTGCCATCTACGTAAACGCAGCGACACGTGTTTGTGTTCTTACCAGCCATCCCTTACGGTCTCCTTGTCCCACGCTGCCTGCAAACGTGCATTTAGTAAAAAAACATCACAACTGCTGCACGTGATCCTCTCCTGCAGAGAGGATGGGAGAGCAAACACCATATGAGAGCTCTGTTTGCATTGTGTGATGCTCTTCTGAGCAGAAGGACTCCCACTAGAAGACGCTTTTATTGTCCAGAAGGGCAGGTGACCAAGCTGGGCAGGCAGGGATTTAACAAGTAGGTGGGGTGTGAAGCAGTGGGCTGCAGTTGCTGTCCCCCTCTCTGGCATCAGCTTTTATTTTCCAAAATGTGTGATGACAGTAGAACAGTGGACAGGGGAAATAGTTTTAAAATCCACAGGAGGTATCACTGAGCCAAGGCTGACTTCTCTCTTGGCCCTATAACAGTGCCATCACTTTTCTGTCCTGTTCACCCCACTTGTTTAATGGGATTATTAATATGGATGTGTTTGCTTCCCAGGAGCATTGAGGAAATCAGTTAAAGTTTGAAAAGTGCGTTGAAGAAGTCTCTCAGTACTGCTTTAAGAATACTTCTTGATTTCTTTTAGTAAAAAGAAGTTTAGTTCCTCCTCTGCTGGAGTTTCCTCCTTGCATTTTTCCTGTTGCTCGTGTGTGGTATCCCGTGGCTCTTCCAGTATGCATCCTGCTTTGGGAAATGCTACATTTTATCCTGTCACATTTTCAGTATTTATCTTATTACACAGAATGGGAATAGAGGGCAACCTTCAAAGTTTGGGCTGTAAAACTTCTTCCCCTTTAGATGACACAGAGGAGTTCTCATGCTTAATTGAAAGGTTTGTGATTCTATTTTCAAGGCTTCTATTCTAGTGACAGGTGGAGAGCTCTTTTTGCAGATTACTTGTGGTCAGAACTGATTTCTTGTCCAAAAATTAACCTCTTTTAGCAGTTTCTTCAAAAGGCAACTGGGGAGCGAGTTTCAAGAGCGGGTAGAGTTAAGAGGAACACTTTCTGTAGCATTTAAATGAGACATTTCTTGGAGGGGATCCTTCCAAGGGGTTGACTGTAGGTGGTATTAAAATCCTTGGATGTTACTGGAAGCTGGATTGAAGATGAAGGGAGGGAACGAGGACATGACTGCTGGGAGGAGTGAAGAATTTGCTCTTGCAGGGCAAGGAAACATGGCACCTTCTCCCTTACAGCTCTCACCTGAAGTGCCCGTGTTTCTTTCCCCTCGTGGACTTCTTTGGTTCTCCTTTGCTTGTCTTTCCCTTCAGTATCAAAGCTGCATCCCCTGAAGGTTTTCTTGGCTTCTGGTACCTGAGTTCACACAGGGAATGAGATGAAACAAGGCAAACTTGGTTCTAATCGCTCTCGTCTAATTCTGCTGCATAATGGAGATGAGCAGTACTTACATAACAATATCCTGGGATGTTAATAGATTTAATAACCCAGAAAGGTGGGAAGAGGTTCTGAATTACCTATAAAATGGCATCTAACTAATGAAGTTTACGGGAAGCTCATCTCTTTGAAGGAGAGTCAGATGGTAGGAGCGAGACTTCTGCATATGCTCAGAAGAGGAAACAAAATGAAGCTGCCTGTCCTAATCAGAATAAAACTCCCGTTAAAAATAAGTTCTGAGGTGCTCTTGGATTATGCCAGAGCTTCTAGTTCAAATCTTGCAAAAACATAAACAACACAGACTCCTTTAGATTTAATTTTTTTTTTTTCCAAGTGCAGATATGTTCCAGTCTCGGGGATTAGAACTCTGTATGTGCCCGGCGAAAACAATCGGTTCATTAATGCTGTTTTGTTAGACCTTGCCCCCCTCTTGCCATGGTGATAAGGGACCTTAATTAGATCCCAGAACAAATGCTGGAGAGCTTGACAAAAAGGAGAAACATGGGGAGGGGGTGGAGAAATACTGAGATGTTGTTAGCAGATACATGCAGAGAGCTGCATCCTGCAGAGGGGAGACTGTGCTTTATTGAAAAGACTGCTTTCCTTTCCCAGGAACACAGCCTGTGCTGCTGGGCTGGAAACACCCATGGACAGTGTGCAGAATTGGCACTGGCAGCTTCCTCACATCAGGTCCTGCTCCCAGGTGTGGGCAGCTGTCCGTGGGCCTGGGAGACCGGACGAGGCGGGTGCTGCTGCTGGGGCGGCGGCCGTGGGTTAAAACCGCGTGTTCCGAAATCTGCGCTGGGTGCTGCCCGTGTTCCCCCAGGGGAAGGGGCCAAGCCACTGGGTTGGTTGTGTGTTTGTAAGTGAACAAAAAAATGTCTGTGTGGGGAGGGTTGGAAAGGGAGAAGGAGAAGAATTCGGAGGATTTTTATGAATACCTCAGCAGAGAGGGCGTAAGTGAAAGAGGGGGAATCGTGGTGCTAAACAATGGAAAGGGAGGTTGGCAAATGATGGTAGCTGGGAAAAGGAAGAGAGCTTTCTCTGAGAAGGAGATCTCCGTGTGGTTTCAAAAGAGCAAGCACGCAGAAACACAGGTGTTAAAAATTAAGAAATGCTGGGTTCTTCTGTTTGTTTTCTGTTGTTGGGTGCTCGGGTTACACCTTCAAAACTTCCTGTGCCATCGTTCGAGGTAGAACATTAACTTCAGGTTAAAATCTCAGCTTTTCATTAACTGCATTTCCAGTCTGAAATCAGAGGACTGTGGCTATCAGCTCTCATTCCTTTGTCTCCAGTCTTAAATTACGTGCTACCTGATTAGTTGTACTTCATAATTATTCCTTACTTAAATTACCTTTCAATAAACTCAAATAAGATTATCTCTTTGAGTCTCTCGTAGGAAGTGTGTTTTTCTGGCCATAAGACAGTTGTTCTCTGAGCAACTAATTTATTAATTTATTTTTATTTTCATGTCAGGTTTTCTGTATCACAGTGACATGTCTTGGTGCACAGGTGAAGATGTTCCAAGCGAAATTTATTGCATTACAAGATGATGCATAAAAGCCAGCCCTGTTGTCAAGGTCTATCAAGCAATTTAAAGCCTGGAATTGGATCTCTGTCTAGCCTAATATTTTAGAAACTTTTAAGTAAGAACAAGGTGTAATTCCTCTATTTTAAAAAATAGGCCTCTGCAAAGCATGCATCAAACCTGCCAGCATTTTAGTAAATATATCAAAAAGCAAATTCAGGTGCCTGTAGACCTACATGTCATTTAAACCCATTATAGTAGGTGCTAAAGTAATCTTGTGAGAGGCAGGTGTTATCTCTGAGTAAACACAGAACTGTCCATCAGCCCTGATGATGCGAGAGTGCCTCCGTATGATCTCGAGGTGCACTGAGCTCAGTGTGCCTGGGGAAGCAACAGGAGCAAGTTGTGTGGAACTAAAAGATTCTGGGTTTGGTGCTTTGTGCCAGTTCCTTCTGAGCTGGTTGGGTTTGGACAGGGCTTTGGTTTTTAGGAGTAAAACAGCTCCAGGTATCATTGTTTACCTGCCCTGCCCAGGCTGGCTGTGACACTATTGCAATAGGCTCATTTTAACAGAGGTAGCTTTGTTTGCTCTGAAATGCATTCAGGAAAGAGAAACTATCTGAAGTTTTCTAAGTATGAGATGTCTTGCAGTTTCTTACTCATCCACTATTTGCATGTGTTTCCAATACCCCTCTTCAGGATATTTATTCAGGGTTAACAGAACCTTCTTTACAGTTCTTGCTGTTCTTTCAAAACCCTGGATTTCATTATTTTTTAATTTATCTAGAGAACACGGTGGCCTTAAACATCCAGGACTATCCAGTATTAGTTTCTGTTTTGCAAGAACAGAAAAGAGGCTTCTCTTTGGAACTGAATGGGGACTGAGGTGGCTCAGTTTAAGTTTTCCAGTTTTCCTTCGCAGACTGAGAGTGACTGTTCAAGCTTAAACAAGTTGTAAGACAGGGTTATAAAGACAATTTCATGGACCCTCAATGGAAAGGGATTTCAGATAAATACATACAAGATGACTGTAGTTTTAGTAACATTAATAAAATAAGATATAAAGTAGGGGGAGGAGATTTGAATTTTCAGGTGGCTGAGATGGAGGAGTGAGGAGGGTGAGCAGCAGTACCTCTGCCTGCCACTTAATTGGACCTCAGTATAAACTGGAGACCGGGTGTCCCTGCTGTGTAAACCTGTGGTCTGCAACATTATTGTCAGATAAACATTACTGCAGGAAAGAAACCTATAAACTCAGGCTTTTATGGGTTATAACATTGTTAGTTGTAAATAACACCATTAAAATCCAACGCTTTTCAGACAGATGCTTCAGGAAAAGTGAGTATGAGCTCCTGCCCATCTTTAGGAGTCTGGTTGCTGCAGAATTCAGGGAAGGTCTCAGTGGGCCTGGAGCTGTTCCAGAAGTGGCTGCTGGTGTGGTGTGAGCGTGGTGAAACCAGAGCAGCACGTTTGGAAGTTGTCTCTTTGTTTTTAGAGCTGCAGGGGTTGCTTCCGTGTTGTACCTGGTTGAACATCTTGGAGTTCTGGGGGAAAAAGGCAGGCAGAGGATGAACCAACTACATCACTTAATATTAAGTTGAACTGGTTTTTAGTTTGAAAGGAATAAAATGAATATTTCTGTCTTTATTGTTGGTCCCCTCCATGGCAGACTCGATGTGTGTGCTGGTGATGGGACTGTCTGACTCGGGTTGGAGCTGCTCCTGTCAGAGCAGGAAATGCACAGTCAAGGTATTAAATAATGTGGTTAGATGATCTAGAGGATTTAGTCCTAAATCATAATTTATTTTTATTTTTAAGCTGTTGTTCCTAGTGGTTGTATATCTTCTTATATAATAAGTTCTGTTTGGCTTTTACTAAGTCAAAACATTGTAGGAGAGTTTTTAAAGCCACTATTTAAAGCGCAGATTTTGAGTTAAAACTCAGACCTTTGCTAATTCCCACCAGTGGCTGTGTGCAGACGAATACAGACAACAAAGTGGAAGTGCCAAAATGCCAAGTGCTCCCTGTTCCCCACGGCTGCAGGTTTGCAGGCAGGGCAGCAGCAGCAGCACATTGAAGGTGTGTGACTTTGGGAAGACACCTCTGAGTTAAGCTGATAAAACCTCTCTTTAATCCTTACTCTGGTTTCCACCTACTTCAATTAATTATGGAGATGAGCTGTTAGTGGTGAGTTTTATGAAACCGTGTGTAAACAGCATGTATAATGAAAACAATAAAGACCTCATTTGTAGATCAGACATTAGGGAGATAGGATTATTTCGTGGCTCCAAGCAGGTGTCAGTTATGTGGATAGTTCCCTAGTTTCATGGCAGGGCAGTGTTTTTCAGGGAACAGTGCACTTCAGAGGGGTGTCTGGATTTTACAGGCTGGATTTGTACGAGTGCATCCACGTCCGTGCTGGGTTGCTGTGTAATAATGGTGCAGCCACACCAGCAGAGAGATGTGTGTGGGAGAAGCCCTTGGTGGCCTGGCTTCTGCTTTTACAGTTTCTCCTGAGCTAATTGTTGAAGGCTTGCATTAAAAAATGAAACCTAATTAAGGATTTAGTGAGTTGAACAGTGTATTTGCAGCGAGTCTGTTCTAAAGTCTTGATTCGACAACTCGAGTGTGCTCTCTTGAGAGAGTTTCAAAATGTATCTGAACTATGTCCAGGAACAGGACTGTAAGAGAAGGAATCAAGGTCATATGGAAATGCTGCACAGCTTGTTTGATACCAGATCAGCAGTCCCAGTCAGGGGTTAGGAGTCTCTTGCCAGATGTGTGTGCTTGACCCGGGTAGTCGGGTCTGGGGGAGAGCCCAGCCCTGGGACTCGCTGGCCTGCTGTGAGGTGGCAGCTAACGCTTGTCTTGGGGCACGAGGAATGACCACACATCTTCTGCAGCTGGGCTGCTCTTCCTGTCTTCTTTCCAGCCCTCCTGGGCAGGAAAGCAGTCCAGCAAAAAAATTTGGGATGATAGGTGTGGCTAAGGGAGAGCTGGAGCTGCAGGGAGCATCCTACCGCTATCTCCAAAAAACACAGCTCTGCTCTGGGACACGCTTTGGCCGTGGTGTCTCGTGAGTATTGTGGAACAGGTTTCACCATCTGGAAGGTCAGGTGGTGCCCGGGCAGCAGAGGTGCTTTCAGCAGTGGTGATGCTGGGATGGCAGAGCCCGGGCAGCACCGCCATGGCTCCAGCGGTTGTGCCGGTACCGGCGGAGCCTGGAGCCTGCACGGGCTTGGAGGATCACCCTGGCCTGAAATGGTGCTGGCAGGAAAAGCTTGGGCACTGCCTGGCTGTTTGATTTGTCTCCCTGGCTTCCCCTGCCTCGTCTCCTTTGTGCTCCTGGCAGGGAGGCCGTGTCTCAAGCTGCAGATGGGCACAGGGAGGGCTTGGAAGTGACCGGGCGCTGGCAGCCACCAGGCAGGAGGAGCCGAGCAGTCGCTCACACAGAGCTCTTGCAGGACTGATTTACTGCTTGCAGGACCCTTCTACAGAATGCAGTAGCCTGTGATGTTGGTCTATGTGTATATAAAATATAAAATTCATTACGGTCTTTCATCTCACAACTACCCAGAGTTTGTTGTTGGTTTAAGCAAGTAATGCAGTCAAGTGCAAAAAATGTCCAAGAAATGAAATTAGCAAGCCAAAAGTTATGGCATGGCAGGGGGCAGGAGGTAATTAAAAGATAAGGCTTCGTAAAAAGCTTGATTCTAAGATTTGTAAGCAGATGTTCGGAGTGTAATTTTTTCTTTGTGTTCACTGGGAAGTTTGTTTTATTCTTGCTTCTCAGTTGATGACAGAATAACAATGCAGCTTCCAAGTCTGCTGTGAACAAACTCCTGTGCACTTTTTTTCATAAAAAATCCTTTTTGCAATATGTGGAAGTTTACCACAGACACATCGTGGCTGTGTAATTGTGTACAAGTGCTAAACACTCCTGGTATCCATCAAATTTAGTTCTGCTGCAAGAGCAGCACTGTGGCCCCGCTGCTTACTGGTGATGTTCATTAGCAAGTCTTTGTAATCCTTTTTTTGCAGAAGATTGAACTGAAAGGAGGAAGTTAATGGTGCAGATGTGTAAAGGTGCTGTATGCTCCCACTTCCCAAGGATGTCAGTGATGAGAATCAGGCTGCAGAGCAAAAAAACTCCTGTGCTCCTATCCAGTCAAGCAGCGCAGGGTTCCCTGTACATAATAGGACCTGGTGGATGTTCGTGCACTGAATTGTGTTGAAGTGATTTTATTTGTTGAACTTTTTATGTTCTAGGAAGATCTGAAGCAGTGGCAGCTCCAAGAGCCACTGCAAACTGGCCTGTCCCATCCCTGGAAGTGTCCAAGGCCAGGTTTGAGGGAGCTCTGAGCAACCTGGGATAGTGGAAGCTGTCCCTGCCCACGGGGGTGGAAGGAGATGAGCTTTAATGTCCCTTCTAGCCCAGGCCATTGTGATTGTCTGGTCCATGTAAAATTCCACGTGTACTTGCAACTTAATATTTTCTGCAGTTGCACACTGAATTTTCATCTCCAGTGGTGGGGGCAGGCAGCGATCACCGGGCTCTGCAGGAGTGTCTCAGAGTAAATGAGGTTGTTAATCAAGGCTGGGGCTTCCCCTACTTGCTGAAAGATAATTAGGACTTGCCCAAAAAATACGCATTTTAAATGGCCTAATTGAACTGTTCAGCAGTTTAATGTAGCTGTAATGGAGGCCTGAAGTTTTGGTTGTTCCTGTCAGAGTGGGAGAAGCCATTTATGGTTTGTGGTGGTCAGTGTGTAACAGTGTAGTTACACTGCAGCTCCATCTCCAGTGGAATAAACCCCATGACCCAGTGGAATGAAAAAGAATCAGAATCCCACTTTTGCTGGCTTGGATGCAGCAGAGAGCAACCTTATCCCCAAACTCACTGGCTAAATTTGACTGGAGCTTTTCCCTGCTTCCTAAACTCCCCATTATTGTTTTAAGTACATGTACTCAGTATTCTTGATGCCTGTCCTAAAGCTGCATAGCATTTCTGTAAAATACAAAATACCTTGTGACACTTGCCATTTCTTACTACATGTACGACCTCTGGAATATCTCCAAAGCTCTGGAAAAGAATGAGATTTTCAGTAATGGCTACAGGCATTAAGGGCACAAATACTGTTGGGTATCAGTGGGATTTATGCTCCTAAATTGCTGTAAATGCTTTTGAAAGTCACATCCAAAATGTATCATTAAGAACAAGGTTTGCTGCTGATGTTTTTTAAAGACGATGTGTGATATAAATGAACAGTAAAATGAAAGGTGCTTTATAATGTTATTCTTGTGGAAGAATTGTTAAATACATAATTATTACAAACAGCTGAATTTTGGAGAGCTTTCTTGTCAGGATTGCAGTTTGGTATGTTGAAATTCATCCAGCTCCAGAGAGAAACCAAGGGACCGAGATTGCAGGGCAAAACTCCTTTAGTCTGTTGTTAATCAAGAAGAAATTTCTATATATTCCTACTGAGACAAGAAAATATCCCTAGTTCCCAAGAAATGTTCTAGTACACTGATTGTTAAATGTAAATGAGACCCTGTCATTAAAATCCATAGATTCACAGTGCTAAATGACAAATTGCACTTACCACATTGCTTAATACACCATTCTTTTATTTTAATATCTTGCAGGTTTGTTACTGCTCAGTGGTGTCTGGGAGGTTTTCTGGGGGTTTGGGCTGGTGGCTGTTGTGTCTGGGAGGTTTTCAGGGGTTCCACGTAGTGGCCGTTGTGTCTCCAGTGGAATTTTGTTTTCCACTGACCCTTGAATTTCCTGCAGACAGGAAATGTTCTGTTATTCCACTAGCAGATTCCTCCTGCTTTTCTTCTCACAGGTCCCAGACTCTTCTCTTTCCTGATGTTCCACGTGCTCTAAAGATGGACCATTTCCCCCTCCTTCCTTACCGATTTCAGCACTCTGTGTCATTATTTAGATTGGTAATTTGAGTTCTCTTCCTGAAGAGGTGGCAATTCCTCTGGGAACGTCTCCGGCGTTTTGCCTGTGCCCAGCTGCTCTCCCATCATATCCCTGCGTATTTATGGGGCTGGGCACTCCTATTAGCAGTTGTAGTTACATATTTAAACATACTTCACATAACTAATTATGTTTCATGGCCTGTAGCCAAATTGACTAATTCTGCCTCCTTGAAGCTCCAGAAAAATACACATATTTAGAACGTGGCTAAAACTTCCCTTTAGCGACTCAGTGACGTTTCCCTGAGGCTGGGCTGCTCTAAGTGGGCAAATAAAGGTGTTTCAACGTGAGAAAATTTTGAACCAATTCTCCCATCTGTCTGTCTCCCTCTTTTTTTTTCTTTTTGGAGCTTGTCTTTGGTGGCAGCTGCTCCCTCTTCCAGCCGAGGGGGCTTGTTCTGCATGGATGTGCTGGTTGGGCTCCTTCACATCATCAAATGCAAAAGATTTGTCTTAAATAAACTCCTGAGGTCTCTGTTTTTTAAAAAATCATCACACAGAGCAAGAGGCTGGGCCAGCTGGTTGCATTATTGCCCCAGAGAGGAAATACGGACCAACTGGGCTCGGTCACTGTGCTGGAAATGAAGTGGTTGGACTTAGAAAAGGCTTCGTTTAGAGTTGCTGGTTTTTATTTGTAGTGCTGATTACAGACTTTTACAGGCAATTATCAAAAATAAGGAAACTCTGGGAAAATTTTTTTGTTCCTTCAGTGTTGCTCTGCAGGTTGTGTGTTCCCTGTGAAATGGTCATCCTGACCCGCTGCAGGCCAGGGCTGGGCGTTTCTGCCTGGTGTGTGGCTGTAATTCCATTTTGGAGCCCCAGCATCCCACCTGACAGCTCTCACATCCTGCTGCCATCGTGCTCATTGCCTGGCATTCCCAGGATTTCAGTGCAAGGTGTTCCTGTGCAGAGATCTCCCTCTCACAGGTGGGTTTAACACACGCACCAGCTTGGAGGGGGGATATTTTTTTTTTATTTATTTGGTTTTGCTAGCCTAAGTTAGGTTTGGAAGGGGAAGCCATTAAAGGATAAAAGCAACAGACATGCCTGTAGAGGTCAATTTAACTGGTACAGCAGCACAAAAACACACAAAGGACCCATGTAACAAAACCTAATCGGCTTTAGCTTGAGGGTTACCAGAACCCACATCTTTGAGATTGCTGCTATCAGTTACGTTTTTACAGTTCAGCACTATTTTTTATCGCAATTGAAGCACAATATTTGTACCTATTAGCCTTTGAGTTTCCTTTTTAGCTCCCTCCCCATAAAGCGAGATGCAGCATTATTATTAAACTGTTCTCCGGGCTAAACACTGTGAATGTCATTCACGTCTGTGTTTATTAACAAAGCAGGAAGAGGGAGAAGGTTTAGCTTGTCTGGTTTGCTTGACTTGCATCAAGGATAACTTTGCAAGAAAGAGAGAGAGAGAGAGCTTTCAATAACTATTCAAAATTGCATAATGAAAAGGTTCTGGAAATAATTATAAAAATCAGACTGAAATCACTTTGGAGAATTGTTGAGGGTTTTATTTATTTTTTTTTTTAAAATCTTTTTTTTAACATTCAAATTGGCAATGAAGTATAATGAAGACAGTCAGAAATAACCCCTGCCGCCCACGCAGGGTATATATAGAGATTGTATTTACTCTGCTGTGCAAGCATCTACTGCAAGATGGCACATTAAAATGTGAACAAAACAGCACATCCCCGCTCCTGGATGCCGCAGTGCTGCTCGGATCTGATGAACAGTTGGAGTGGGGAGCCGTGCTGTGCGCGTGCAGCAGCTGCTGCCACGGCCACCAGCTCTGCCCCCTCCAAACCTGGGGATACCCTCAGCCTGCCCTCCTCCTCCTCCTCCTCTTGCTCTTCCTCCTCCCAGGGCAGTTTTCCAAACCTTATCCAAAACCTGCTTCGTTCAGGAGCGCTCGAACTTCCCAACTTCCTGCAGGTCTCGTTGTGCCAGGTGTGTGAGCACGCCCAAGGAGCTGGGTGGTGCTGATGTTTTGGTTGAGGCGGTGTCTAAAAATCAACACAGCTCTTCTTTGCTCTTCAGCAGCACTTTTTATTTTCTTTCAGGTTCAAGCTTTTTCTTGCCCACTACAAAATAGTTTCCAGTCCTTGTCGGTGTGTGTGTGTGTGTGACCTTCAGTGGGTAATCTCTTAATTCATTTTGTACTGAATATGCAGCGGATTGAGACGTGAGCTTTAGGCACTCATCTTGGAGGCTGTGTTAATTCTAAAAATCAAATGCATCAAATTTGGCAAGAAAAGCCCAATTGCAAGTAACCAACCTCTTCCAGCTTCCCCCCTGCTCTTTCACCTCAAAAAATGTCATATTGCCTATATTTGCATGTGATAATTTAGCATAAAAAGCTTTTTGAGCACCCTGGAATGAACGTTTTGACATTCAACTGGATGTTTGCTTTTACATTTGCCATACTCGGGTGCACCTCTGTGAGAAAAGCATTGCAGAATTTTTGTATCTGAGGTTAGACAAATTGTTTTAAATGCTGGTAATTGATTCCTAGCTAATGCTTTCAGCATGGGTTGCTCTGGCTGAGAAGTGCAGGCAGAGGTTGAATTTGAAATTGGAGTTTATTGTGTTCCTGTCTTCTTTCCATTACTTTCTGAATGCTGGGGGAGAGCTGGTGGAAGGATTTGGGGGTTGGTTGGTTTGGTTTTGGGTCCTGTGGTGAGGTTGGTTTTTGGTATTTTGTTAGGTGTTTTTTTGGTTTTGGGGGGGTTTTTTTGAGACAATGAAAAAATCAGCTCTCTAGGCAGCAAAAATGTGCATGTGGCTTTTAGGCTGCAGTCCTGTGACCTCTCATTTTGTGTGTTCTTGCTCTAATTAAAAGGAGTGTTCCTTAAAAGTGTAGGTATGGTAGAGATGGAGAAAAAAAATGTGTGGCTAGTTGTTGGCAGCAGCTACTGTTTGCAAAGGGATGTCATCACCTTCAAAATTTGTTGTTTGTAAGAAGGCTTTTTTACCTCCCAGTGCTGCAAGTAGCATTTAAAATAAGTAATCCTGAGAAAAGATCATCAGAGTTCTTGTATTTTTCCCCGGCTATTTTTGTGAAGATACTGATGCAAGTACGTTCAAAGAGTTTTTCCCTATTATATATAGATATTTCACATAGCTGTAGTAGGGAACAAAGGCTGCATGTTGGAAAAAATTGTTGTTTGTAAATTCTAATGGGGAAAACTGTGACAGCAAGATTTGAAATTAATTTCCAAGTCCTGTAAATTTTAATAGATTTAAAAAAACTGATTGGCCTTTTATTTTATTATCTTGTCCAGATACTGTCATGCAGTATAAACAATGAAATTAAACTATTATATTCTTTATGTGCTTTTCATCAATTACGAATTCTTGGTGTGGAAATTCTTGAAGAGATTAGTTCACCATAGCTTACATGTGCACTGTGGTGCCACGATATGTTATTATTGATTCTGGTTTGGGGGTTTGTTCTCTTTTCTTTTTTTTTCTTTTTTTCTCCTCTCTAGGATATTTTTGTCTGCATTTATTAGTACAGTACTGAAATTAGTGCAGCAGCTAGTTTTCCCTTGCAGAAAACCGCTGTGGAGAAGAAGGAACATCCACACACCTAGAAACTTCCTTTGTGGCTCTGAAATGAGTGACTTGGTGGTGACAGTGATGCTGCTCTGGGCAGAGGAAAGAGGCAGAGGAAATCCAAGGGATGGCCCAGCACTGCATCTGTACCACATGGAGACGTGCAACAGCAGAGAATTCTGGATTTACACTGATTTATGAGTGTAATAAAAGTGCATCTGCCTTGACTCTCGGGGATGGAGCTGTGCAGGGCCAGGAGCTGGCTGTGGATGATCCCCGTGGGTCCCTTCCAGCTCAGCACATCCTGTGGCTCGGTGATTGCGCCTCCCTTGGCATCCGATCTGGGGCTGCTAACAGCACCCTGGGTACCACTGGGGAGGGGGAACAAAGCAGAGCAAAACATTCCCAGTGCTGCCTTCAGGGTTGCATCCTCTGAGAGCTCTGTAGTGCTTGGCACAGACCGGAGGGCCGTGCCTGCCCTTTTCCCAGTCCTTCCAAAGTTCTCCGCGTGCGACGGAGAAGCCGCGCTCGGGGAAGGCGATGCTGAGGATGCTGCGGGGCTGGCAGTGGGGGCTGGGCTGGGTGGCAAAGCCTTGGGGACAGCCCTGGCATCACCCAGCACAGCCTTCCCTCCTGGCTGGGCTCGGGAAAGGTGAGGTTTGCTGGATTCCCCCATGCCGGCAGCCAAGGTGGATGTGCAGCCGCGCTGGCTGTGTTGTGGGAGCGTTTGCAGAACATATGGTGTGTCAGAATCACCCCGTTCCCTGAGATCCCGGCAAATTCGCAGCATAGCAGGGTGAGATACTTTTAGAGCGTCTCTTAACTCCTTCGTGGCTGGATTTCCATCCCCCAGCACCGCACGCAGACATATGGTTCGCCCCCACCCCGGCGTTGTGGTTGGTTTTTTATGTTGCAGCTTTTTTTTGGGAGGGGTTTTTTTCCCCCCTGTTTTCTCTGCGTGGTTGGGTTTTTGTTTGGATTTTTTTGTTGTTGTGGTTTGGGTTTTATTGTTTTGTTGTCTGTTGTTGTTTGGTGTTTTTTTTTTCCCAGAGAGGGGAAAATACTTGGTATCACCTGTAGTTATTGGATATGTGGCTTTTTGGGAATTATATTAGTTTATCTTTGCTAAGCTTTTGCCCAAATTTGAAAGACAAACCTCTCAAATGATGAATTGCAGGCCAGACTGACCTTTCTCCATCCATGAGAGGATATTTTTACCCCGTTACTGTCTGTGTTTGAGCACTATTTTAATCACCTTTACCTTCCCTGCACCTCTCAAAGTTTAATTTTTTTTATTCTCACAGATACTTCACCAAGCATAAATATTTCATTCTATATTTGCATGCGTTCCTTACCACTGGACTGCTATATTTAATAAATAAAAAGACAGGAAAATAGTTGCTGCAGTTGCTTGTTAGACAGAACTCAAATTTTAATGATTAATGTAAATACCAGTCGTTTCAAGTTTAAATCTGTTTTAAAAAAGAAAATCACCGAGACAGTGTTGTTTACATGAAAATGGTGAAATTAAAGCCTGTTTTTATGAACATGAAATGGCCTATAATCTCACAATAACCGGATTTTTTAAAAATAGTCAATAGATATGTTTATGAACACTTGTGTTGGGGTTTTTTTTTGTGTTTGAAGTCACTTCTTAGTGTCTCCTCCCCCCCCGCTACAAACACATGTGGCATCAGCAATCACCAACTGCAAGGCATAATCTCATTTTGGTTTTTCTGTAAGCATTAAAACCTTCATATGATTAACTCTTGGTTTGTTTTGGAAAGCAGGTCCCAGAGTAGATCCAGGGCTTTGCATTTTTGGTGCTGGGTTTCGGGTTAGAACAGACCTTCAGAATAAGGATAAGCAAATTTATAATTGTATGGAAATACAGCAGCGAGCATCCATGAGTCTTGTTGATGTACAGCTATCACAGCAATTAAATGCTGATTTAATTTTGTCTTTTGACCTTCCTCCCAAAACCATCTTGGTTGAATTTTCAAATACTCGACAACTTCGTGTCACCTTTTCTCAGTTTTATCTCTGCAAACCTGTGTTCCTGTCTGTAATCCCAAGGTAAATGATCACATCCCAGCACTCCTGGAACCTGTGAGCTTTTCCCATCCGAACCTGGGTCAGGTGCATCCAGCTGGACCTGACACTGAGGTCCATCCTTTCCTCTGGAACCAGGACAGCACTGGCCTTTCCCAGGGGTTTTTTCCTGGTGTTTTCCCAACAGGAGTAGAGCAGCAGGGTGCTCTGGAGCTCCTCTTTCCCACATCGCTGGCTTGACAGGGCTTTTGGAAAACGCAGCCTGTATAAAAATAGCTCTTCTTGCATCCCGTTAGTGGTGCTGGTTTGGTGGTTGTTTTCTTTTTGAACTGCTGAAGGAAAAGATAATGCTGCCAAACTGGAGACGGGCGAGGTGGGTATGCAGTGTTTGTAATGTTCCCTTCCCTCCCCCGGCCTTCCTTTCAAAGGAGCTGGAGCATTGCTGGAGTCTGCAGCTCATTCTTGAGGATAAATTTACCCGAGCCTGGAGAGCAGTTCCCTGTGAGGCGAATCAAAGTGAGGTGAATCCCCGGCTGAGGTTACGGGACACGCGTGGGGCCGTGTGGGATGGCACCAGGTCGTGGAAGGGGTGTCTTCTCCCTTATCCTGGTGTAACCCTGCTTCCCAAACCCTTCCTGGGGCACAGCCGCCTCTGCCAGGCGTGTGGCCCTTGGCACAGCATCACCAGAGGTTTGCCAGGCGGGAAAAACTAACGCTCACTTAGAGAACTAAAAATTGCCGTCAGGAGTAACGCCAGGTACTTGGTAATTCTTCTCGTTTTTGTGGTTTTGGTGTGATCTTTGTTCGGTGGAGACCCTTTAGGCCCTCCTGTGGATGATGCCGTGGTTTGGGCAGGTCCCACGTGTGCCTGCCCTTCCTCCCTTCCCCTGCTCCCACTGTCAGCGTTGTCATTCAAGTGATAATCCTGCCTCATTTTCACTGACTAATAGTGGTGATTAACCTTTTCAATTTTGACATTATAGATAATAAATCAAGTGTATTGGCATGGCGTCTGCAATGGTACAAGTTTTTAAAGGATAACAGAACGGGGAATCAGAGCACAGCACAGGCACTGCCTGCTGCCCATTGTGGGAGTGTTTCAGGTTGGAAAGGACCTCTCAGATCAGCAAGTCCAGCTGTCAGCCCAGCACCGCCACCAGGTTCACCACTGAACCATGTCCTCAAGTGCCACATCCGCATGTTTATCCAAAACTTCCAGGGATGGTGACCCCTCCACTTCCCTGGGCAGCCCGTGCCAATGCTTTGCAACCCCTTCTGTGAAAAATGGGTTTTTAATATCCAGTCTTATCTTCCCCTGGTGCAGCTTGAGGCTGTTCCCTCTCCTCCTGTCCCTGTTCCCTGGGAGCAGAGCCTGGCCCACCCTGGCTGTCCCCCTCCTGTCAGGGAGTTGTGCAGAGCCACAAGGTCCCCCCTGAGCCTCCTTTTCTCCAGCCTGAGCCCCTTTCCCAGCTCCCTCAGCTCCTTCCCCAGCTCTGTTCCCTTCCCTGGACACGCTCCTGCCCCTCAATGTCCTTCTTTCAGTGAGAGTCCCAGAGCTGCCCCCAGGACTGGAGGTTCCTCAGCGGTGCCCAGCACAGGGAAATGATCACTTCCCAAGTCCTGCTGGCCACACCATTCCCTGTAAATCAGCACTAATTGCTGTGCAGCTGGGGGAATTTTCAGATGTGTGCGTCCTTGTGCTGCGTGTGAGCCTGGAGTCCGTGTGCAGGGACAGTTTGGTAATCTGTTTATAGTGTTGGACATGGCTATTTTCAGATCTTTCTTCCCCCTCCCTCGCTTTCAGTCTGGAAGGAATAAATCCTGCGAGGACGAGAGCTCCTCCAGGGAAAGGCAGCGAGGGCGGCAGTGGTGATGGAGGGAAGAGAAATCCAGTTTTGTCTCTTCCCCTGCATGGCTGTGCCAGATGGGACACCCAGCCTGGCACAGGGTGGCTTTCTATTCCTGGTGCCATTCAGGGGCGACAGTGCTGGGACACTCCACTCCCAGGGCTGTCCCTGTGAATCCATGAGCTCTCCTGACAGGGAGATCCACGAGGATCAGCAGCAGGAACCGTGGTTCGTGAGGTGCCTCGCTAGAAACGCGGAACCATCCGGAGTGGCAGCGAGGAGCACGAGCTGGCAGTGGCAGGCTGGGGGCAGGCCTCTCTCTGTGTCCCTTGGTGTCCCCTCCTGCCTCCCAGCACATCCCTGCTGCTGCTGGGGATCCTGCCCAGGCCGTCACGTGCGCCAGGTGCTGTTTGCTCAGGTTTAATTTGCCGTGGTGCGTCGGAGCGCTGGCAGTCACATGATAGCTGGGGACCTCGCTGTGGCTTCGTTCGTGGAGATATTGTTAATTAAATTTTTTATGAAGGAGCCGAGGCACACCAGCAGCGATCTCCTTTCAAGCAGAAATGTAGCAGGCAGTTCCCAAAGAGACCTCATCTGCTCTCTTCTCTATGAAAATCAATTAGTGTTATGAATGTGTGATAGCTTCTTAAAAATCTGTCGTGTTGGAGAAGTCTTTGCACCTTAGAATGGCAAAGGGAAGGATATGGCCTCTTGCTCCTCCTCCCTTCCTGCTCCCTCCCCTGCTCTGCTTGCTGAGCATGGCTGCGGGCATCCACTTGAACTTTCTTTTTGTTCAGATGCTTCAAGTTTTCCTGAATTCTCTTTTAAGAAAAAAACAAGCACAGGGTTGTTTGGCTTGATAAGGGTGATATGTAAACGAAGACATCCATGCTTTGGTACCTCTTACTTCATCAGCATCCCCAGGCATGGTTTTGCTGAGGCAAATTCTTGTTTCGTGTCTTCTAAGAAGCACTTCTCATTTAGTGAGTGACCCATGGTACGAGCTGTAGATGTGGCATCACTGCTTTTGTCATGGGGCAGCCATTTGTGCTTCTGCTAAAATGCTGTTTTAATTCTCTCTCTGCAGGGTAAACACCCTCTCCTTGTTGACTGTTGTGTTTGTTTTTTGAACTTCCTATCCAAGCTTAAACACTGATTTTATTTTCCCCCACACCTATCCAAGCAGAGCTACACACTAAAGAAGAAAAATATCATACTTATATGCTAAAATGCTTAATAGCTATGTAGCAGTTATAGACAAAAGATCATTTTCTCAGCATGACAGTGTTACTGGAGTAAATGACTTCAACCAAATGAAAAAGGTGATGTTTGCAGTATATATTTTTGCCTAAGCCTTTATTTTCTGTTGTGGCTTATACAATATTTGACATCTAGAATATGCTTTCAGGAGATTTTTCTAAACAAATTGTGTTAGAAAAGAAAATGAGGGATTAATCTATGAAAATATAAAAGTCGCTTTTGAAACCACCTTCCCAAAACCATGCAAATCGGAAGAGTAGCAATTTGCCTTTTTACCTGGGATGCTGAAATGTTGCCACCGCTGTTCCACCTTCCTGTCACTCCTTTGTTCCCTCTGTCACAGAAGTGACTTTCACCCATGCAAAATGTATGATTGCACGGGCTTTGACCTTTACAGACCGCGCCGCTGTTTCCTCCCCACCAGTCCTTACAGAAGCACAGATTTCCCTGCTTTGGCTCTCCTGCCTCACAAACAAGGCAGGCAAACCCATCCTTCTGCCTCCAAACACACACGCACAGAGACGTCCCCAACAAACCCCGAGCATTCCTAGGCCTGTGCTTACCTTGGAGAGAGAGAGAGAAAGGAGGAAGTCGGTTTTGGATTCGTCGTCTGCGCGGTGAATCCACCCCAGGCACGCAGCCCACGGATCCGTGGAAGACTCGCTCCGGGGGTGGATGCTTCCCTAGCAGGCTCTGACAGGGTCCTTGTCCCAGCTCTGAGGGAAGTGCTGGGGGCACGCTGGGTGCTGTGGGAACTCGGGGATTTCTAAAGGGAACAAGGAGCATCCCGAGATGCAGGAGGAAGGGGGTGTTGGGTTGTTCTGGGGCAGCCAGGAGCGGTGGTGGGGAGGGAGGAGCTGGGGTCACTGGCTGTCATCCCTCTTGCTCTTCTCCTTGTCCTCGCTCCAGAGCTTTTTGTCTTTTCCTCTGCCTTGTCCCTCGTTGCCATCACTTTTCCTAGTTGTTTACCTTCCAGCTATGCCTGTCCATAAGATCCTATGGAGAGATCTTGTTTTGGGCCTCGCTGAAGGTGCTGTTCCTGTTTGCTAAACACATTTTCCTCTCCTCATACATCATAGACTCCAAGCTATTCTCACAAGGACTTCAAACTCCTTTTTGCACATGTACACCTGACACGGTGAGGTCCTGCTCTTTAGGCATTCCCATGGAGACGTGGTGACATTTAATCTATGTCAGATTATATTATCTTTTGTTCCTCCCTTTCCTTAGAATTTTGGAGGTGCATGAACAGTCTCAACACCTTGCAGCAGATGACTGCAGAAAAGTATACCTTAGCCTTTCCTTATAGATCCTCATCTGCAAAAAACAGGTAAATAATTCAGGCATGAGTTGAAGGAATATCATGAGGATAAATTGTTATTTGAAGTTTTGGAAGTGTTTTAGCTGCATGGGATCTTTCTGTTCCCAAAGTTTCAGGAGAACCGTTCTGGGTGTGTGTATTTTGTGATTTATTTAGCAGGCACTTCCTAAGCATGTGCTTAGCTGCTGCAGCGAGCCAGAGCCTGAGGAGGCAAGCTTGGGATGAGTGTTTTATCTCCAGGTGATGGACAAGATCTCTGCTTCCTTTGTGTTCTCTGTGCTTGGGAATGTGTCAGCTCCTGGTGTGAGCGATGCCATCAGCGCTGCACCAGCCAGAAAAAAGCCAAGTATAAGCAGCTGAATTTCAAGGGTGGAAGGTAGTTTCCAAAGGAAGTTTTTGCGGGAATGATAATTTCCTGGTTTTTACAAATATCCTTGTGCTCTGGATTTTGTTTTGGAGCCCATTCTGGGTTCAGCCAAGGCTTTCTGCTGTTTCATTGCTGTAGCATCACCCTCTGCAGTGCTGTTCTCCAGGTGGCCGTGCACTGTGCTGGATGTACCTGCTGCTGGCAGTTTGGAGTTCTTAAGATGTGACTTTTCCCAGTGTACAAACCAAACTGGCAGAGACAGATCTCATTTTCAACTCTTGCGTAGTTTTTAAACATTTACATTGAAGTCGAGTATTAATGATCCAGTGGCTGTTCCACGCCAGGGTATAAAGCATTTCAAAGTCCTCCAGGCTGCTGAATTTTGTATGGAGGCAGGTTGAGCAGATCTTTAATTGAGCTCGCAGGAAAATCAGGAGAGCGTGGTGTGGCTTTCGGAGTGGCTTTTCATTCTGAGCTTTGTGTCTGGGAAGTGCAAACACAGCCAGCACCCTCATCTCCCTGGCATTGTAGTTACTACAGGATATGACTTAATGAGTAGGCAAAGAAAGGTGTTTGCAAAGCCTGATGTGATATTTAGTTTTACCTTTTCCTGAGGTTTGCCTTCAGCTGTATTTATTTTTGTGTGGAGGGAATAGTCATGTCAAAGCATGCGAGACGTGTTGGTGCTCTGCAGGCTCCTGCCCCAGGAGTGGTGCGTGGCTGTGCTGCTCTGTTCCTGTGATCAGCTGCCTGGATGATGATAAAACACACCCTTTTCCTTATGTGCAGTTGCATCATTTGAGGTTTCTGGAGGTCTCTGTACCTGCAGGCTCTGAGGCGATGCTGGGCAGCGGAAGGCATGGGGGTGTCTCGCAGTGTGCAGTCAGCAGCCCATGCTCTGGGATTCATTTATCACCAGCTCAGATCTGCTGCATTTACCTTGTTCAGGAGATGCTGACATGGGACCTCTGTTGTTCACTCTGTTTTGGGTCTTACTGGTGTCAGACACGTTTTGGTAATTTAGTGATATAATGGTATTTCAACTTCTTTATCCCTAAAAACCAAACAAAAGCCTCCTTACCCAAAAAGCCCTTCAACGCCTGCATTAAAGGAATGTATTTTGCAAAGAGGATCTCTTGGAAATCCCTCAGTTCTACAGTTTATATTGTAGTGGTTTAAACAACTAAATGTGTCATGGAATCATAGAATATCCTGAGCTGGAAAGGATCCACCAGGATCATCCAGTCCAGCCCTGGCCCTGCACAGACACCCCAACAATCCCACCCTGGGCATCCCTGGCAGCGCTGTCCAAACGCTCCTGGAGCTCTGGCAGCCTCGGGGCCGTGCCCATTCCCTGGGGAGCCTGGGCAGTGCCCAGCACCCTCTGGGGGAAGAACCTTTCCCTGATCTCCAACCTGACCCTTCCTGACACAGCTCCAGCCATTTCTTCGGGTGCTATCGTGGGTCACCAGACTTTTGTTGACTCTGTGTGTCTCTCCTGTTTGGGTAGCACTCAGTGAGTGGTGTGAAGTGTTACACCCAGCTCACCAGGAATAATCCAGAGCATCCTCTGAAGGATCCTTGGATGTCTGTCTCCTCCCTGCCCACCAGCCATCTTGTTTACAGAGCTCAGGTATTTCAGTAACACGGGTGTAAATCCACATCTGCCCTGCCAACAGAACTTGTTACTGCATCAGACTGAGATTGACAAGACTTTTCCCGTTTGTTCTGCATCACTTGCTGCTTCCCATCAAACCAGCGAGCTGAAGGAGGCAGAGGTCCTGCAGGAAAAGGAGTATGTGATCTCTTAAAGAGTGAATAGCAGCGTGTATACACAGGGGACAGCACTGCACTGCTCAAGTGGGCTCTGCTTAGATGCTGTCAGATGTGCAGTCTTTAAACTTGGACTTATTTTACATGGAATTCTTCAGGGTTTTAGAAGAGGGGGAAAAAAAAAACCTGCTCTCTTGTGGAGCTCTGTGCTAGACAGCAAAAAAGCTGCTGTGTTTTAATAAGAAGCTGCTCCCTTTCTTCTTTGCCTCGTAGAGTTTGCTCATCTTGTGTTGATTGAGCCGTAACTCTCTCGGGCACCTTTGCAAATACAGCCTTGTTTCGTGGGAATTATCCTCTTGTCCCCATCCTGTCACCTTCCTCTGCATCACGTGGGCACAGGGAATGGTACCTGGGCCCCAAACCACGAGGTGTCTGCAGGGATGTCTGAGCCAGGTACTCACCTTCCTCTATTTTGCAGGGTCTGGAAGGTAGAATCTGGGTTTTCCATGTTTTGGAAAACACAGACTTCCCAGCGTAATTTGTGATTTCCAAGATGTTAATGTTCATGGGATAGCTGGCTTTCAGAAATGAGCCTACATCAAAATTTCTGGCTAATGAAACCTTTCCCTCCTGCTCTCCACCCCAGGCTCAGGGATTTTTTGAGCCTCTGGAGGAACTTGGCTGCTCTGCTCTCAGCCCATCGTGAGTTCAGGGCAGCTTAGGTGATGGGGGAGTGATTTGGTGAATAGTGCACGTGTAAGTCCCATCACTAGTCCCTGGGTGCATAGGAGGACGGATTAGGAAATGGAACGCTGGTGAAAACAGCAGTGGTGTGATGGAAGCTGCTCATTGTGCTGACATGTAGGATGCTTAAAAACAAAGGCTCGTCCCCCAAAGTTTCCAGCACTGCCATGTAATCTTTTCCCCACTGAACTGAATTGTTCCTGTGGTCTCTAATGGGAGTTGTGTGGCTCACTCCCCTGCACTGGGCTTTGAGGAGCAAGCAGGGGTTAATATTAAAGCAGAGCCTGCTGCTTTAGAAATGGGGGAAAGTAGATGCAAATTACCGTGAATGCTAATTGTTTCTATTTGAAAATTCCTGTAGTGTTTTTCTGAAAACACTCCCATTAAGTAAGCATTAGGTGGATGGCTGAACTGTTTGCAGAAAATCTCCTCAGCCATGTGTGGAGGGGCACGGTTGCGTAAGAAGATGAAAAATGCGTATGGAGCCTTCTGGTGTCTCATATACCCTTCCTTGGGAGCTTGGAGTTGTGCCTGTCACACAGAGAGCAGCGTGGACTTGAGGCACTTGTGTAAAAAAAAAGGGGAGGGAACAGATTACTAAAAATGTGTGTGTATCTGAAATCCTGGCCTGGGGAGAGAGCATCTGGAGCAGAGCAGGGTCAGGGAAGTAAGTCTCCTTTTTAACCAGACACAGGCAGGTATCTCTCTGAGCCTTCCCAGTGGCTGTGCTGCCAGTTTTGTAGGCATCACTGTGGCTTTTTGAGCAACAAGGGCCTGGTCCCACCCTATTAAATAAATGAGGATCTCTTCATCGACTGCAGCAATCCGAGGGTGCCAGCCCTAAGGAGTGAGCACAGCTCTGGAAGCATTGGGATCACTCATCCAGGTGGGAAGGGTCAGCAGCAGTGGAAACAGCTCTGCCAGTCCCCCCGTGCTGGGCTGTAACTGGATCAGAAGTTGGGTGCCATCAGATTAGGTACAAGCTGCCACAGCCCCTTCCTGCTCCCCCTGTGACCCCCTCTGTTCCTTCCCTGCTCCGTGGGCTCGGGTGAATCCCGTAATGGGATTGCAGGGGCAGCGGGGTGGATGCTCTGTGTCGTGCCACAAACCTTTCATGGGGATGGAGCCTTGGCAGCTGTGCTGAGCACAGCAGAGGTGAGAGAGCAGCTGGCAGGGTTTGCTGTGAAGGAGTGGGAGGAAGGAGAGCAGGGCTCTGACTCCTGCCAGGGTCTGTGTGTCCGTGTGTGTTCTTGTGTGGAGGGGACCCCTGCTCACCTGTCAGCAGAAGCCCAGGGGCACTTTCCCTGCCGGACACAACCTCCAGCAGCTTCCACGTTCAAGAGGCAAAGGCAGGTGATGCTGTGCTGTAAAATGCTGCTGTGAGGAGAGCACCAGGCAGCAGGGACAGCTCAGGGATCAGTCTCAGGGCCAGGCTGCTGCCCTGCCTGGTCCAGAGCTCTGGCAGAGGGTGTTTCAGCTCTGGCTGTGCTCACACCAGTAGAGCTGGCCAAGTGAAAGGGGGGTTTGAATGCCACGGTGTGTTTGCCTTCAGCTGTGTTGTGATTTAGTGGTGAGTTGGGGTTTTTTTTCCTGCTGCTTGAATGTGGTGAAGGGAGATGTAGTGGGCTGACCCAGCAAAATCTCTCTCTCAGTCCTCTCTGCAGCTGGACAGGGGAAGGAAAATGTAATGAAGGGTTCTCATGAACCCTTCATGAGATGAGGTCCGGGAGGGATCACTCACCAAATACCACCACGGGCAAAACAGGCTTGAATTAAGATGCTCAGTGAATTTCTTACTAACAAAACCCAAGCAGGATAATGAGAGGTGAAATAAAACCTTAAAAACACCTGCCCCCCACCTCTCCCTCCTTCCCAGCTCTACCTCTTGCATTCAGTGGTGCAGGGAGACAGGGAATGGGGCTCTCGTTCCAACCCCCTGCCGTGGGCAGGGACACCTTCCACTATCCCACCTTGCTCCAAGCCCCATCCTGGAAGAGGAAAGTCCCTGATTTGTATCCCTTGTTTGCTGCTCCTTTGGGATGGTGCAGCTTTCTGTCGTGGTTAACCAGCTGCTGCCTGCACGTGGTTATCCTAAACCACAAACACATACTTTGTTTAAGGCAAGAATTTTACAATCAATAACTTTTTATTTGATCCGAGGGTTCTTTAATCTTCCTGCCGTAGTCTCAGATTAACATGAGAATTGGGTTTCAGGGACTGATGGTTTTGCTTGTATTTATCCTTTTGTTTGTGTTGACAGATAATCCCATTACTGCTCTCCTTAGTAGTTTGGTGGCTGTGATTGCCTCTGTTACTGATGTCTGGCTTTAAACCTGTAAGCTTATCTGAGCACTTGATTGTACCTTTGGCACTGAACACCTCCCCACCCTCCTGAGGAGTGGACAGGACAAGTATGAATATTCACGACTTCGATACCTGTAAAAAAGAAAATGACGAAAAGAAAAGACAGGAGCAAAAGGCACCTGGAGTTCAGGGAAATACTCGCTTTGGCTTCAGAGGGTTTCATATCTATTAAAGTTGGATAGGGAATGGCTGAAGCTCCTGGCATTGTGTCTTTTTAGTGAACTTTGCCTTGTTCTGGGTATCAAGAGGTGTAAACCAGAGCATAAAAGGATGGAAAGGAGCTCAGCTCTGTTGGGTTGCCTCTCCTTTCTCCCTCCAAGAGCTAATTCTCACCATGCTCCTCCCTGCCTTGTTTTGCCCTCCTGGGTGCAAATTGTGTGTCAGTCCCACTGAAGCTTTATTTTTGCTGTTGTGGCTTTAATTCTCTGTGTCGGAAATCTGCAGCCCCACGTACGACCAGCTAAAGCTTGTAATGATTCCTGCAAGGGGTCTGGGCTCGAATAAACCAGTTACTGCAGCTCAGCCAAACCCCAGTAGCCCGTGGCCACCACCCTGGGGCATGGCTGTGCTCTGGGCACCTGGAACAGGGGGAATTACCCTGGGGAAGCCTTTGCTACTGGGAGCTGCCACCTGGGTGTGGAGGTGGCTGTGTGTCCATCCCATCCCATCCATCCTTCCTTCCTTCCTTCCATCCTTCCTTCCATCCATCCATTCCCTCCATCCATCCCTCCATCCATCCATCCATCCCATCCATCCCTCCATCCTCTGGTGGGACTGGGGCCCCAGTGCTGAGCTGTGGGTCCTGGAGCAGGACACAAGGCTGCTCCAGTTTCTGGCTGTGTTGGGAAGAGCCGGTGGCTGTCGGTGCCCGGCTGGGAAGAGCCAGGCTTGGCTCGTGCAGCAGGAATGGCAGGGAACCTCTGTAACGTCAGCAGGAGGATCTAAACGTGCCCTGCGGGACTGCAGCAGGCACCTGCTTCTCAATTAAATTAAATTAAAACGAGGGAAAAAACGTTTTCCGTGCAGGTTTGCAAATACAGGTCAGGGGAAGGCGAGCTCGAGGCTCTGTGGTGAGGATGGAAAGGTGCTCCTGAGGAGTTTCCCTCTTCCCCCAGCAAAGCAAACTGGATGGAGCTTGTGTGGGGAAGGGCAGGTGGAGGAGCAGAGGCCACTGCTTACAAGCCCCTCATTGTGTGGCACGAGGGATTTTGGGCTGTGACACTGCTGTACTGAAAAAATGGAGCTTTAAACAGCACAAAAAAATCCGAGATACTTCCTTTAAATGAGCTGTGAAGCTTCCTGAGCTGTAGAAACCAAAAAGGGGGTTGGTCTGCTGATGGGTCCATCTCGAGTGTGTTGTCCCAGCTTAAATTCATCTCCTGTGGGAGGGGAGTGGGTGCTGCCCAAGCTTTCATGGAGCTCATCCTGATGGAGCTCTGGCTGAGCCAGGCTGGGGCTGTCCCAGAGCCTGACCCCAGCAGGCAGAGGTAGATCCGTGGATTTCTGTGGATCTTTGTACTTCCTTGATGTTTTTCCACTGCTTGAAGCTGTGGAGATCCTCAGAAGGATGGGGTGAGTGCATGAAGTCTTCAGAGGCCAAAAATCTGAATTTGGCTGGTGCGGTGCTTGTCCTCCGTCAGCCTTTTGTCTTCAAATTTCATATTTAAATATTTTTATGTTAATTAGTAGCTGTTCAGAAATATACTCCATTACTTTAAAGGAGTGAATTTTCTTCCTTCTGTCTGGATCTGATTGTTTTCAAGACAGTAAGAAGAGAACTACAGTTTTGCCCTTATGTACCTGCTGTGGCTTCACCCAAAATTTAAGCTTACTGTGATTTATACAAATTAGCAAGTTTTTTTTAACTAGCCAAGGCTTCTGACAGCTCTTTTTTGTATAAAATTTTATTTTCCTGAATAGTCAGTAGGGTTTTTTTATTCCCTTCTAAACGGCTCTTATAAATATCAAAAGAGTCATAAAAACCCTTATAAATTCTTTTTTTATTGATTCAGGAAAAAATAAAGCCAGGACTTTTACTTAAAGGGTAATATTGGAAAACAGTTTGGGTTTGGCTGGTTTTTATAGGAGCATTCTTAAAGGAGCCAGGTTGAGGCACCCAAATCTTCCTGAGATGCTCGTTTTGTTTTACTGATCCAGCTGGAATTAGTCAAAAAACCAGTGTCACCTGCACCCCTGAAATACACAAATGCATCCTGTAACCTGGAGCAGCCTCTGGGCTTGGGATCTGAGACATGGGATAAGGAAAGGGAGAGAAAAGAAGGGACTGGAGTGATTTAGATGGCTCTTGGATCACTTGTTTCTCAGATTACTTAATGTTATTTTTTGAGTTAATAATTTGACATTCCCTTGGTTCGCCCCTTCGGATAATTTGGTGTAAAGTTTCCGGGGCTGGGTTTTCAGGAGGGTTTGTAAGAAAGTGGTGGCCATGGGGATTGTTGGCAAGAGGTGTCAGCAGAGGAAATACAGCTGTCATTTCAGAGCAGAAAGTGAGCAGCATTTCGTGTTACAGCTCTCACCAGAACGCTTCTTGTTCCATCACTGGCACCATTCCCCAGTTTTTCACAGAAATCTTCCCCCTGAGTTTGTCTGCAGAGCTTTCATTAAGTGTGCAGGAGATGGGACTTTCTCAAAGCCTGTTAGTGGACGGATGAAGATGGCATTTTTGGGGGGAATGGAGTGGGTTGGGATGGATGGGGTGTGACAGGAGGTGATCCTTCTCCCTCCCGAGCAATAACAGGTGCACGTTGTGGGATTGGGTTTTTTTGAGCAGCAAAGGAACTTGTATAAATGGATGATCAATCTTGTCAAAAGGTGCCTTGTTAACCATTACAGTCGATTTATTTATCTTCCAGTGTCTTTATCTAGAGGTTACCAAACAAAAATGGGGAGTTTCAGACACGATTTGGGGTGATTGTTTGAGCAAAAAAAAAAAAAAATCATGTTCCAGTGGTTTGGGTTGGAAAGAACCTTAAAGCCCATTCTGTTCCATGGGCAGGGACACCTTCCACTGTCCCAGGCTGCTCCAGCCCCTGTCCAGCCTGGCCCTGGACACTGCCAGGGATCCCAAAGCACCACATTTTAGCACAGATTTAGCTCTCCACTCCTGTGTTGTGCCTTGGCCCCTTTTCCATCTTTCTTCATGTTTGCCCAGTGTCACGTTTATTGTGATGATGGTGCAGGTGCTGCAGAAATCGTGTCCATGTCTGCTTGTTAGAACTGTTTTTGGGTTTTTTTTTTTCTTTTTAACGGACTAATGCAGCAAGAACGTATTTATATATATTTATTTGCTCATACTGCATGCTGCTCCATGAAACAAGGCACACTGAACACACCCATTTCTTTAAAACAGGGAGCAGCAACCGGTTTTGCATAATTTCTAAATCCTCTGGACTCAAGTGACTTCAAAAGAAACCCACAACAAAACCACCCAAAACCCCACTATAAAAGTAAAAGGCAAATTGAGATACCAGACTACAAAAGTATTCTGAATAATTGGGGGATTATCCTTTAATTTCACGAATTGAGGAAGAAGTAAATCTTTTTCTTTTTGTGCAAATTCTGTATTTCACCCTTGATGATGATTGCTGGTGCTGGGGATTAAATGCTGAGAATTTTAAAAACTCTGCTGTGGTACCTGTGGCCTTGGATGAAATCACAGAAACCAGGTGGGAGCTGCTTTTGGTGCTGGGTGGAGAGTCAGGAGGAGGCTTCGGGCTCCTTTGGCTGGCAGCTACCATGACCTGGGAAATGCTGGGGAGAAGCAGGTTCTCGGAAATGAGTTTGAATTTTTTTGGTTTTGATTTTTCCTGCCGCAGCCTTGTGCAGCCCAGATGTATTGTGCAGGTGCAGAGCGGCTCCAGGAAGCAGAGAATGGCGTGTTCAGAGCCATTGATGAGAACTGAGGTTACTTTTAATGTCTTGTACCACAAGTATTTCGTGTATTTTTCGTCCTTAATGGCATTCAGGCTTGTTATAGGAATTAAGCACTGTGAGTTAAAATAACAAATCTGCACTATGCTTTGCTGGGTTTTAAATCAAAATGGCATTCTTTTTTCATGAGCCCATAATCCTTTCTTTTATACAGTTTGATGCTAGCCAGCTCTTGCTTCCTGAGGCAGAACCATTAGATATCAAAAATATAATTGCTCTCTATATGAGTGCTCCTTTGTAGCCCGGCCCTTTCATGTTTTGAGGCTGCAGCACTTTTTTTTCTTTAAAAATATTCTATTAAGTTCTACTGAATTGTGAATCCCAGCCTCCACAGGTAAGGGGTCAGTGCCCTGTTGGGAGCCAGCAGAGAAGTGGAGGTTCACGGTTAGGATTTGCTTTTTGGTGTGGGAGTTCAGCTGGAAATAGTGAAATCCAGAGAGAGGAGACTGTAATTATCCCATCAGTGCCAGTTGGGAGTTAATTAATCTATAGTTCCCCACCTGGCATCCAAAGTGGAAACTGTTTTGGGTGAGGGAGAGAATAGTAATGGCTTATCTTGCACTCGCTTGAGTGCGAGAGGTTTGGAATACACAGCTGCTGAAATATATACATTGCATTTATTAACGTGCTACGGGAGCATTGCTTTGCCTCATTCCACCCAAAAATAAGTGGAGGTGGCTGGTTTGTGTGGACAGGTGTTTTAAAACCCCAGGGGGTCTTTCCTTTCCCTTGCTTCTTTTCCCTTCTGTATCTGTAATTAAAAGCGCTGCAGAGACCTGCAGAGCAAACCCGCCGCCCATCCTTCTGTCCCTCGGGAATTTCACATCCCTGGCCGAGGAGAGGGAAAGCTGTGGGAAGTTCAGCTGACCTGTGCTGGACACCAGCAATTGCTCCTCTCTTGCTGAAGGTTAGGATTTTATAGAAGCCCAAACACACAGACGTTTCCTTTAATAATACAAACCCGTTTTCTCCAGTCTGCCAGAATTCGGAGCGTCTGGTGGTTTCCATGGAGAAGGATATTTCTTACAAGGCCCAGCTATTTTTGCAGGCTATTTTGTAATGTATTTGAACTTGCAGTCTTGTGCCATTTCTGTTCTCCTGCTCCACGAGCAGTGCAGGGAAATAAAGCCAAATTCCTGTTCGGGAGCAGCCAAGGGGCTCTGTCCCGGATGGCTGTGAGGGTCAAAGCGCTGTCTTTGTGCTGTCCCCTGGTTTTGCTGTGTTTTCAAGGAGAATCCCCATGCAGTGGGAGAGGTGAGGTTTCTCCTGCTGTGCACCAGCACAAGGATGCTGCTCAGACCCCAGGAAATGTTCCTTTGGGAAAGGTAATTTCCTCTGCTGCTGTTTCTTGTTCTGAATTTTACACGGTCTGAGTTTGTTTTCCAGTTGACAGCTTGGCTTTCTCCAATTTCGTAATTATATATAAAGTTTTGTCTAACAAATGCCGTTTCTTCTTCCTTAATTCCTCTAATTAGAACTTAAACTGTGTTACTGGTCCTTCAGTGCTTTCTTCCCGTGGCTGCGAGAAGAGAAAGCTCAGAAAAACGTGCCTAGACAACATCCTGTCTCTGCAGCTCGTCCCCTATTGCTTCAGTGTTGTCCACTACAAGTTTAATTACTGTGTGAGAAATACTTTTCTCAAGTGGAGCCAAAATCTAGGATTTAAGCCAAAGTAAATTAACAGTTCTCAGAAAACCTGGAGTCCCAAAGCCAAGAATTTCAAGGCTTTTAGGCATCTCTCTGTTATTGGCAGGCATCTCGTGATGTCATGTGGTAGAACAAATGGACACCCAAAAGCTGGAGTCAGCGTTGTGCCAGTTTAGCAGGAAAGATTAAAACCGATTTAATTTAGGGAGGCCAAACTGAAAATAATGATTACACACAGAAACGGTGGGGTTATTTCATAAGCCAGATCCCTTCTTCTCCGTTAGTGGCAAATTTCCAAGCTTCATTCTCGGTTCCTAAATTTGCACTCTGGGTTTTCTTTTTTATTTATTATTATTTTTTTTATTTTGGGGGGCAGAGGGGACTGCCTATTTGTGAAGTTGTATTTGATTAATTGTATTTCCAAATGTGTTAAATGCAGTATTCTTTTTTTTTTTTCTTTTTTTTTTCCCCCTAAATTGCTGCACTACACAGACCAAACATTGGATTTGGTATAAAATAACTGGTGTTCGAGGACTTAGAAGGAAAAGAGCTATTGGCTGACGGAGTGAGGTTAACACAGCGTTTGAGGGAAAATTCCTGATGCTTGATTTTACCTGGTGTGTGCAATCAGGAGGGCTCTGTGTGTGTGTGTTCGGTGCAGAGCTGATAATAAGAGTCCCTCTTTGTGTCTGGTTCTTGCAAACACAAAGCCCTGAGGAAGAAAGGGAGTTGTGGTGCTCTCAGGCTGTGGTGGTGGCTTTCTCTGAGGTGGTCAGATTGGATCCTGCAGATCCAAACGTGTGGGGTGTGCTGGGGACACAGGAGATCTGGGTTCTGCATGTGGGAGAGCTGTGGGGGTCGTTTCACTGGTAAATCTTCATAGATTCCAGGCTGGTTTGGGTTGGAGGGGACTTTAGAGCTCATCCTCATCCCAGCCCCTGCCATGGGACACCTCCCACTGGACCAGGTTGCTCCCAGCCCCATCCAAACTGGCAGGAGGGGCCAAAGGCAGCAGGGCTGGGATCCCCCCCAACTCCACCTTGGCCTGAGCCCCCTCCTCTCGGACCAGGGTCTCTCTTGCAGCTCAGCCCCGAGGGGAGGGAGGAGTGGGGGCTTCTCTGGCATCCCTCCCTCCTCCCCAGCATCTCCTGTGTCTGCTCAGCTCCCACCAGCCACGTTTAATACTTCCTTGTGCTCAGTGCCAAGGTTCAGAGGGTGGAAAGGCTTCGGGGGCTGAACACATCCACCCGGCCTGGTGGGCAGCAGCCGTGGCAGAGCCCCCCAGGCTGCTCCAGGCACTGCCCACGCCCCAAGCAGCCACCTGGCCACGTGCCACCTGTGTCCCTGGGCCAGATGTGCAGCCCCTGCACACCTGGCAGTGCTCATCCTGTCCTTTCTCTATGTGCTCGTGTGTTTGTGGGAGAGGGGGTGTGTGTGTGTGCTCTTAGAATCATAATAATTTTTTTAAAAGGGGGATTCTGTCCCTGAATTTGTTTGCTGAGGTCTGTGTCCTGTTGAAGTGCTCAAGGAAGGAAATGCTGAAAGCAAAGCAAGTCTGGCTATATCAACTTTGCCTCTTGGGTGCTGGGAGGGATCACCCAGCGGGCAGGTGGGATGGCAGCATCCTGTACGAGCCCTGCCCGAGCTGGCAGATGTTCCAGGTCTGGGTATTGTCCTGTACAGCCCTGCCTGGGCTGGCAGATGTTCCAGGTCTGGGTATTGTCCTGTACAGCCCTGCCTGGGCTGGCAGATGTTCCAGGTCTGGGTATTGTCCTGTACAGCCCTGCCTGGGCTGGCAGATGTGCCAGGGCACTGCAGCATTCTGTACCAGCCCTACCTGGGCTGGCAGATGCTCCAGGTCTCTCTGGGTGGGACAGGCTGTGGTGCTGTGTGATTCCTGCTCCAGGTCTCTCTGGGTGGGACAGGCTGTGGTGCTGTGTGATTCCTGCTCCAGGTCTCTCTGGGTGGGACAGGCTGTGGTGCTGTGTGATTCCTGCACTGACAGCGCTCGCTGCCATCCCTGGTGTGTCCCTGCACGTCACAACCACACCATTTACTGCAGCTGGTGGGCAAATGGTGCAGTGTGAGAGCGAGAAGGGGAGCTACACAGAGAGCAGGGTCAGAACATTTCGCTGTTTATTTTGTACCGGTGATTATTCGATAGGTGCGTGTGCGTTGTCACAAAATGCCTTTGCTCGTGCAGGAGAGCAAAGTGGTCTGGGAGTGAGCCCCCCCAAAGTGGACGTGTGTACCTGTGTGTATGTACACCTAATAACATAAAAGATGCTGCCGAAGGAGCTTGCTGGGTGTAGCTGTGACAGAATCCACGGAGAAAAGAGGAATCGTGTATTACAACCAATGTGACTGACTGAATTCCTTGTTTTGATGTTTGCTGTGGGTGTCAAGGATGTATAAATGCAAACAGCACATTCATAAATTATTTTGGGTTGCTGGTAGCTTTCTGAAGAAAATAATTTGTAATGAGCTTCATTTATGCAGCAGAAATAAAGATGGGATTAGGCGAATACTGAACTGTAAATGCACTGGTGATTTTTGGCTTTTGTGCATAGCACAGAGAATCTCATCATCTATCTCCACTCTGATCTTGAATATGCAGAGCTGGCTGTGGCTTTCATGCAGCAGCTATTTTAGTGTGCAGCAGTCTGGCCTCGAGTGTGTTTGGTGAGCTCTTGCATCGGCACCTGCCCGGGCTCTCCCTGCGGTCCTGCCACGGCTCGGGGGCTCTGCTGAGCTTTGTGAGCAGAGCCCGGCCCACAGAGTCCCTGCTCTGCCGTTCTCAGGGCTCAGCTCCCTGCATTACAGCTGGGCTGGAGTGTGCTCGTGGTTTTTCACCCTCCAGCTCTGTCAGGGCTGGAGGAGAGCACAGGTGAGGAGGGTGGGTCACTGGTCTGAGAGAGGCAGAGGGGTCGAGCGACTCTGACACAAGGAGTGGGTCTCGGCAGGACAAGCAGATGCCATACCTGGAGATTTTGCCTTCCCGGTCTCCAGCTGGCATTAGCGTGCCGTGAAGATCCAGCAGTGACTTGCCAGGGCTACCTTTGAGTGGCTCACTTGCCACGTGGTTTTAGGGATGAGGATTTTAACCAGACCCGCGTGCGGCGAGCCGGAGTGTCACGGGCAGCCTTGATGTACGTGCAGAACGGCTCTGTCTGGGGTGATTTGCTCTGTGCAAAAGCTCAGAATGTGCTTCAGCACCCCTGGAACAGCAGGCACCCACACACACACCTGTGGCCAGTGCTCACACGGGGCGTGGGCTCACTGACATCTCAGTTTAGGGTGCACGCAGATCCCTGGATTGACGAGCCCTGGTTTTGCTGGGAAGGAAGGATGCATCAGCTCCTCTTTGGAGTCTGTTAGATGAGGAAATGTGCTCTTTGCTGATGCATTTTAACGAGGCTGCTGAACCCTTGGGTGATTAGTGTATCGGTGCCACAGCGTGCACGGTGCTGAGAGCACTTACAGCCCTGATCTCAATTTCACACAGGTGCAGACAGCAAATATTTTTTCTTAGCAATTTCAGGCTCACACACTTAAAACGAACTTGGATATCTTCTCCATTTGTCTCTTTATATGTGCTGTGCATAATGGTTTTGGAGGGGCTGGGGTTAGTGACAAGCTGTGTGTTTTGGGCTGAGCTGAACCAGTTGTGTTCATGTAAATCAGGTTCACTGAGGAAGCAGCTCCTTAAACTCTGCCCATACCTCTGACCATTAAATGTGAGGGGTTCTGAGTCAGGAGCTTTGGTGTTGGTTTCACCTGGCTGGTGTAATTTTCCCAGTTCCAGTATGGGGTTGTTCAACCTGGAGGGTAGATAGGGCTCTGAGGAGACCTTGGAGCCTCTTCCAGTGCCTAAAGGGGCTCCAGGAGAGCTGGAGAGGAACTTTGAAAAAGGGCATGGAGTGCCAAGACAAGGGAGAATGGCTTCCCACTGCCAGAGGGCAGGGATGGATGGGATATTGGGAAGGAATCCTTCCCTGGGAGGGTGGGCAGAGAAGCTGTGGCTGCCCCTGGATCCCTGGCAGTGCCCAAGGCCAGGTTGGATGGGGCTTGGAGCTCCCTGGGACAGTGGAAGGTGTCCCTGCCATGGCAGGGGGTTGGAATGAGAGGAGCTTTAAGGTCCCTTCCATCCCAAACCATTCTGGGATTCTCATTCCATGATGACCAGTGACATTCTCAGTGCCTTTTTATTTATTTTTTTTCTTAATGAGCTAGTTCTTGAGCTTGTAGGTCTGCTTCATCTTATTTAGCCTTTTAGATTTTGCAAAACAGCCTTGCCCCTTGTTGGGCTGCCTGGAATTGTACTTCCACTTTAATTTAGTCACCTTGAAAGGGGACTGCCAAAAACAAAGGCAGGATTCAGTGATACGGATCAGCTTACACCAAATCAGCATTGTTGCCTGAGAATATCTCTTGCAGTGAGAGGAGCTTGAAACCTGCAGGGTGTCTTTTTATGAAAAAAGCAAAATATATACTTATTTGTATGCATAGACCACCTAGGGGAGTTTCTTTTGAATTTTGCAGTGTTTTAAACACTCATTGATGTGAGTGCTTATTGCAAAAGCAAGGACAAATAAGATGTACAGTAGCTAAAGGGCCATTTTTGTCTGGAGGTGCACAGGAGCGGAGTAAACAGCATTCAGTAGAGTCAGAGGAAGGAGGAACAGCTGTGGGGACATGTCACCCACCAGCACAGTGGCCCAGGACCTCAGAAGTTGGAGCAGTGTTGTCTTAAACCTTTTAATAGATGCCAGATTAAGGTGCTTCCTGAGCTACCCAGGCTAGAGGGGTGGTGAGTACCGGCTGATAAATGTGGCTGCATTTCTTTATAGCATGATTAATACCTGCTAGTTTCTCTTCCCCTCACTGGTGTCCAGCTCTGGGATATTCCTCACTGATCCTTTCATAGACAGCTAAAACCAGTTCCTTCTAGGCTTGGCCAACCTTCCTGAGGTGGGACAGGCAGGACAAGGCAGAGTTGCCCAGCCATGGTTGTCTCCTTGGGTTGACTTTTGGGTTGACAGGTGGAGCAGAGGAGTTGCTGTTTGTGATGTTCACAAGAACCCCTGAAACATGATCAGAACTGAGGAAAATAATGAAATCTGGACTCTGATACATCTTTATTGCACAGAAATACATCGTTTGTAGCTTTTGGGCAAAGTTTTATGTCTCAATTTGCACAGTGTAAGGGAATAACTGTTTTACTGACGTCTCAGAGAGAGGAAATGGAAGTACAAGAATTTCTGAACACGAGAGGTGTTTGGTACAACTTATGGAAATAAGGTGGGAGGTACCTGAGGGCCTTTTAGGGCCTACTGGGACCTCGGACCACTTAATTTTATTTTCTAGGTGGCAGTGCAGTAAAATTTAGGCAGAAGTTTTTATCTTGAGGGCTCAAAGCGTTGCAGGTTTTCTGTGCCCAGCACAACTTGGAGCCGGCTCTAGGGTGGGTTGTAAGAAGCTTTTAAGACTTGAGTGGTAGCTCAAAAGTCATTTGATATGTATTCAAAAGCAGCAGGAGGAACTGTTAGTTCAGCAAATTATGGGCACTAATGTGGTGTGGAAAGGTCACTGTGCAGCCCACCCAGAATCTCACAGCACTGCTCACCAGCTTGGCAGGGACTGGCTAAGGTGACCGGGAAGTTTTGGGTAAAATTTATGAATAGCCATTAAAACCAATATCCTGCGAGCTGAGAGGTTGCTGGGGGCCCAGTTGCCCTCCCTACCCGGGTGTTTGAATTTCGAATTTTATTAACTTCCCGTGCAGATTTCTGCTAATGAGTTTAAGAGCAGCTGTGAGCCTTTCCCGCAGGTGGGAGCTTCCCTTCCCCACCTCTCCCAGTCTGTCATTCAGCCTCACATTTGAAATCCTTGGATTCTTCCTAGAGCTGGTTGAGAGCAGTGCTGCCATGGTGTGGGATGGGTTTGCTTTAACGCTGAGGGGGAGGCTTGTAGGCTGGATATATCTTTTATATCAGCTACCAGTCAGTGCTGGCATCCCTTCCTTCCAGGCATTATTCCAGCCGTTTCTTCTCCAGCTCCTTGCCCTTTCCGAAGCTCTGTAGGGATGATGACCCTGCCCCATTATCCCAGGCCACTTAGCCAGAGCAAGCCCTGAGTCTGCATTCCTCACCCTGAGGTTGTTCTGGGAAAAATGTGTTCCCAGGAGTAGCCTGAACCCTTGTAGGAAGCAGCTGTGGATTCCCAGTATCTGTGGGCAGCCAGGGATGGGGCCAGGTGTGCTGCTGCAAGGACAATCTGCTCCTGTGGCTGTCAGGTGCTGTAGGGGGTGGTTCTTTGAATTGTCGTGCAAGATTTGATGGTTTCTGTTGTTTCTTTTAAGTGGCCTCAGTCACCGTGGTTTATGGAATTGATTCCTCACCCACCTTTTCCCGGAAGGTGCCATCACACCTGAACAGACCTTTCAGATTCAGCTCCCTTGAAAATAATGGAATTAGGCTGCGGTGTTGTTCCCATTTAGGAAATCAATCTCTTTTTGAAAACCCCCCCCCGTGCTTTTAGGAAGAGCAGAACCTGACAGAAGGATCTACCTTCCCTCAGCAGAATTCCCCTGGTGACATCTGCTCTTGGTGGGCATCCCTTGATGTTCGCTTCCCTGCTGGGGGTGGGGGGGAGATTTGCTGTGATTTTGGAGCTGCCGTTTCCTTGAGTAGTTTTGTGCTGTTGCCTCTGTTGGTATTTAATGCTGATCTCTTTCCACTCTCCCTTTATCTTTTATGACATTTATGTCAGGCCGTGGACAAATAGCGATGTGCTCGGGTTTTATTTTCGGCAGCGTTCTCCTGGCGGAGCACAACCAACAGACTGCGTTTCACAGCCGTCCCCTCTGCCAGAGCTGTGAAAACTGCTCCTCTCTTCATTCAGAAGAGCTCATTACTGCTGCTGGGTCCTCCATGGCCTCTTTCCAGAGCTTCTGAGTCCTTTTAGAGCCAATTCTTTGCTTTCCCTTGTTGGACACCGAGTTGCGGGGATGTCCTCGATGATTTGTTGATGTGGATCCGTGGAAAGCCATGGGTTTCTTCTTGACAATCCTGAGTGGTGCAATGTTGTGTTGGCTGCTTTGCTTTTCTTATTTCCCTCTCGGTTCTGCTATATTTTTATGTATATAAATTATACATATATAAAATAAACAAGGAAGTTTCTGTAGAAAATAAATTGTTGTTGAGAGAGGGCAAAATGACACTAAATTGGCAGCTTTACAGAAGGTATGATGCCTTTGATTGATTAGTTGTCAAAGAAATGTAATGTACTAAACATGATGAAGATTAAGGATGTGAAGATGGTTAAAATTCAAGTTGCATAAGTGTTTGGTGTTAGGTTTAGAGCCTCTTCCAGAATTTTAATTTTGAAAATGCAAAGTATTTGTTTTATGCTATTCCTTAGGAGCCCTCTAGATGTTTTGAAAATTTTGAGTTCTTCAAAAAACAACAACAAACAAAACACAGTCTGAAAGTATTTAGTATTCACAGTTTGTGAATTAGATAAGAGACACATTATTTTTTTGAGATTAATAATGAGCTGCTGAGATGCATTAGACACCAGATACAGAAACTGAGCACCAGAAATAATGGTAGCATTATCCTGAACCTCGTAATTACTCTCAGAGTCTGATTTTACATTGTATCTGCTGTTCATGAAATAACAGCAGCGTATTCTGGAAAGGGGCTTTTTGCAATGACACGTAGTGATAAAAGAAAGGGGAATGGCTTCCCAGTGCCAGAGGGCAGGGATGGAGGGGATATTGGGCAGGAATTGTTCTCTGTGAGGGTGGGGAGGCCCCGGCACAGGGTGCCCAGAGCAGCTGTGGCTGCCCCTGGATCCCTGGCAGTGCCCAAGGCCAGGCTGGACGGGGCTTGGAGCTCCCTGGGACAGTGGGAAGTGTCCCTGCCTAAGGGATCTTTAAGGTCCCTTCCCACCCAAACTGTTCTGTTTGATTCTACCAAGAACCCCCTCCAAACCTGGGCTTTCCCAAAACACTCGGATGAACATCTCGCTTTCCTCCTGGGAGCCTTCTCTCCAGATCCGCACAGACACCGCAGCGTTGTTCTCAATCATCGCCGCCGCCGCGATGCTGAGGAAGTGGAAAAAAATGAAGTGCCCCAGACCTGACAGCGGTTCAGCTGGTGACAAATGACTGTCACGCTGACCAGTGGAGTCTGCTTGTTTCCATTCCCCTCTCCCTTTAGAGTGATATCGAGTTGGACTGCGAGCTCACGTCGTCTCTGTGTTCGCTGCTCGCGCCGGCAGCTGGGACTCACCGTCGTCATTGCCACGAGCTGCACTTCCAGGAGAGAGCAGGGAACGTGTTTTCAGACACGATGGCAGGTGATAGGGACCTCCAGGCTGCTCTGACCACGGTAATTTGTCAAAAGCTGCACTGTTTGCAGGGACTGAGCCTCTGAAAGCTGCCCTGGGTTAGCGGAGGTGAGGTGATGACAGCTCTGGTTTTGCTTGCGAAGACAAACCGAGAAGTTTTAGGCAGGAATTTTATTGTTAGGCCCTGCCAGTGCCAACAGGGTTTTGGGTTGTCCACGGACACATCTTGCCGTGAAAATGCACCAGGTGAACTTTAAACTTGTGTTTGCTGTAGCTGTAGTTCGCTGTCCTTTTCTGAGTGTGGAGGGATGAGGGTTTATCTGCCAAACCCTCTGCAGCCCTGTCTGGGTGTTTCATGGGCTGCAGACCTCACACACGGGGGCCTGGGGAGAAGTTGGCTGTGGGTGGAGGAACCTCTCCATGGGTCCTGCTCCCAGCTGCGTAACCAACTGCCATGAGGCCAACTCAAGTCTTCTCTGTCCTCTTTTTTTCCCCATCTTTTGCCTTTGAAGTTGGATGTTGATCGTCCCTGTCGCTTGTGTGGTGGATCTGTGGTGACACCAAACGCTCCCACGCTCCCTGGGGATGTTTAACCCACGCAGTCAGACACGGTGATGGCCTTTCACCCTCCTGCAGGGGCAGAACGAGCCAACTTCTGCCTCTGCTGCTGCCTCAGCGTGTGATTTGTAGGCAGCCCTTACGAAAGCTCCTCTTGTGGTGTCTGGAAGGAGTTTGTCAATCTCCTTGAAGAAGAAGGAGGCTCTGTGACTTGCAGGCAGAGCAGACTTGAGATGAAAGTCACTAAACCAGGATAAATGGGGAGCTCCAAGGTATCGTTTTTAGAACTTCATTTAAGAGCATGGCAGCTCTTTAAACTGATTTCAGTAATGAATAATTAAAGCATAAAATACAGGAAAAGTAAATATTACATTGAAATACTAAACAGAAACTTTGTTGAAGACAAACGAAGCTTTATTTTTTCTTCTTCTTTCCCTCAACTTCTCCTCCTATGTGGAGAGCCCTGGTCTGGACAGGAGGAAGCAGGGGATGTGCAACCATCAAACCTCTGTCAGAGATTAGAAATTCCTCCTTACTTTTTAACCACTCTCTTCTGAATTGTCCTTCCTTGGTTAACTTGTGGATATAATGATTCAGGTAAATACCCCATTTATGCCTTTCCTGGAAATGTTTGTGGACCTTGTAAACACAGAGGCTGAGAAGTTTCATAGCTGTTCCAGTGAGAAAAAACTCTGTCCAAGCTCCAGTCATAAGTTGTGTTCAACAGGAGTTAAATAGGGACTAAAGCAGATGAATATACGGACTTGTGTTGTGTGTTTGCTATGAAAATTAATAAAACTGTCCTAGAAAATGGCTGATTAAGAACTGAATGTCACCAGGTAGTAAATAAAAAAATGAAGCAAGTCCTTAGAGTAATTTTTCCAGCTTCACTCCCACCCCCCCATATTCTGGACTCTTACAAAATGTAAGCTTATTTAGGGCCTCTGTGGTTAGAAGTCAGATTGGATATTAGTTGGGGCTGTGTTTATTAATCAAGGCTAGTGATTACCAAGGGCTGTTCACTTCCAAGAGGTATTCAAGCCATCCTCACCAAAGCCCAGCAAGGATGAATAGGTAATATGTGTAGCTGGTAGATCAAGAACGAGCATTCAGGGTTGAAGAAGACCTGATTTCCATTTAAAAACAAAACCAAATCTAATCTGAGGCATTAGAAGCAATAAGAGTGATGCATTAAAAGGTGTTTATAGGCAATGTTGATCTTTATTCTGCACTGAAGTCTCTCAGGCCTGGCATCAGGGGGCCTGCCTTGTACCTCAGGAAATGACAGCAGAGGCAGATCCAAATGTCCCTGCTGCCATGGGCTCTCTGTCCATGACAGACTCACCTGTGAGATGAGGTGTTGGCCTTCTCCAGCACTGGTTTTCCTGGATTTCTGATATTTGGACAAAACCCCACTGAGTGATTGCTCTGCCATCCCTCCCAGGGTCTGCGTGGGTGACGTGCACCAGGCCAGGTTTCCACAAGACCCAAATCTTGAGATTGTTTCCAGTCTTTTTTCCCCATGATTGAACTGATTGTGGACCAAAGCTGTTCACTGCTCATTGCTGGATTAGTCACTGTGGCTCTGATGTCAGAGGTTGCTTGGGATTAAATTTAATAGAAGACTTGGCTTTTGCTGCATCTTATTTTTTAATGCTTGGATCCCTGAGTGGAGCCCTAAATTTGGGTTAAAGACAGACTGCATAGAAGATTTTGGCACTGGACGAGGTGATCTTTTAAAGCCTGGGGAATCTGAAGCACCTTCCAGAATTTCCCAGGCAGGAAAGGACAGAGAGGACAATTATTTACATCCAGAGAGATGATGGGCACAGAGTTGGGAGGGATGTGAAGGGAAGCTTTGGACTCAACACTTTGGGGAACGTGGCCATGATCTCAGGTGCCTGCAGATTTAGGGGGCTGCCACACCTGGGGGTTCTTGGACCATCTGAGCCCAATTCCTGCCCAAGCCTTGCTCTGTGTTCAGCCTCTAAACCCGAGCTGCTCCCTCAGAGCAGCCACCAGGGAGTTGTGGATATTGGCTGGTGCTTGTCAAGCACTCGAAGATTAAATATGCTGTGTTGTGAACAAGTTTTTGCTTTTCTTGTATTGAGCTGGGATACCGAGGTGATGAGCATGGTGTAAATATCTGGAGAGAGAAATGCTGAGCATAATAATTCGTATTGATCTCGAAAGCTGAAAAACCTTTCTACAACACTCTGCTTTCTTGGTGTATATTATGGCCATATAATAATGGAACTATTATTTCAGCAAAAGAATCAGGAGGAGGAGATTATTATTCTAATAAACTAATTTTGGAAAGAATAATTAATTTGGTTCAAGGTGAAAACTAGTGGTTGATAACTTAGTGTGGGATGAACATATTGGGTATGTTTGAGCATTTCTTGGCTCTGCAGAAACAGTGATTTACAGGCTAATGTTTTGTTTTATTTATAATGACCCTCTGCTTAGAAGATCTTTTAGAGTTTGTTTTTGGTTTGTTGTTTTTTTCTTTTTTTAAAGGCTGGCATTATTAAAAAACAGTCTAAAAACAATGGTCCCTTATCCCTGAGATAAGCTTTTTATAAATGTGATTTTTTTTTTCTTTCCTAAACAAACAAAGCCCCCTAATTATAAAGGATTGCAGCTCTCAGATAGCACTGGTATGATTTAATTTGCCACTTGCTATCATTATCTGAGTCATTCCCAGGGAAGAAAACACGGAGAGTGCTCCTGGATGTGCTGCAGGAAGACTGATACTGCACTGTGGTAGGGATTCTTGGGTGGGTTTGTTCCTTATGGGTTAAGAACACACAATTCCTTAAGTGTTTAGAACATGTAAACCCTTTCAATCTAAGCTATGTGAACAATTCTACAGTTATTAGTCCTTCTGCTTTTTTTTTCAATTTTTATTTGTTCTTTGAATCTGTCGCTGTCTGAAGTGTGAAATGTTTTGAACTGGCTTAATTAAATGGTCATTCCGAAGCCTTTTGATGAGCTGAAATACAATATTGCAAAGCCGTTCCCACTCTGCCCTGAGAAATGGTCAGGATTGGATTTGCTGGAAACATCTGGCAATGGGATGGGGATTTCCAGCCCTGCCTGGGATGGAAATACACACTTATTAAGGAGATTCTTATTAAATATCTTGAAAATCCTGATGAATAGTTGGTGTTCCTCACAGAGACACTTTGTCTTGCGCTGGGAGAGCAGTCGCTGAGCAGCTGTGCTCGGATTCCTTTCAACACAGTTGTGTCTCAGCTCTGCCAGAGGCAGCAGATGATGCTCCACGGCTTGACAAGGCCCTGTCCCAGAGGGATGCAGTTGGGTGAGTGAGCTGACAGAGGTTCTAGTTCACAAAATGGGCTGGAATTATTAATTCTGGTAGCGGGAGTGTGAAATACAGAATCCCTGTGTCTGTGGAGAAAAAGGAGGGGCCACCACGTTAAACAAGCACTGGTCCCTTCCGAGCTGGTTCCAGAAGCAGCAATGCATTTTTTAAATTTAATTTTTTTTTTTTGATATGTGCTCAAATTATTTAAGTGCTGCATGCGAGGCAAAAAAACCCCAACCCCACGAAAAAAACCACAATTAAGACATTAATTATTAGTGCTGGGAGTATTTTGAGTCATTTTTGTATTCAATCGGCTGTAATTAAATACTCAGTGAACACAAAATTAGGTCATATATTATGTAAATAGGATGAGACATCCACTAGCTCCAGCAACAAATGCATTGGAGCCCTTAAGGGTACAATTCAGGACTGGACTCTTGGAGCCTGATGGGTTCTGTCTGACCCTGATTTCCTTCTCTGCCACATGCCCACCTGAACAGAGAGCAGATCCCGTGGAGGGTGTGGGATGTGATCCATGATGGGCCCACCTGCTGCCTCCTGTGCCTCGTGTTCTCAGCCAGGTTGAGTTGAGTTCTCCTGGGGGAAAGATTTTCTCCATGTCCCCAGTGCCTCTCTCTGCCGTGGCCCAGCCACGTCTCTTGAGCTCATCCTGTGGACACAGAATGAATTTAGGTGTATTAAACAAAAATTAATAGATGCTTTGATGGTTTCGCTGAGCGACGCTGGGAGCACGCGGCACTGCCCAGGATCAAGCCCTCTATTCTCTAACATGACACTTGATAACTCCTGCTTTAGCAGTCATAATTGCAAATGCCAAACCTGATTTTGCTCCCTTTGGGGATGGTGGAAGCAGTAACAGGTCCATTATTATTAATCAGAACGTTTGTGTAGCTCATAAAGGAATAACAAATGCAAAGTCAAGCTGCTGGATTCTGCTCTTCTGGATTCTGACAGGGGCTTGCTGGGGGAAGCAGCATCTCCTGGCAGTCTGAACCGCTTCATCCTCATGCCCTCCACTCATTGTCATCGTTGTTCCCATCTCCAGAAGTGGCTCTCAGAGCCCCCCCTTCCTTCCCCAATCCTTTTTACCCAGCTTTCCAAGTTCTCCCTTTTAAGTCCAGACACAAACCTCTCAATGTACACGTGGCACATGGAGAACAGCTGTCGGGAGGTGCTGGTGGCGGAGCAGGGAAGCAAGAAGTGAAAATTGCAGGCAGCTGTCTTCCAAACCATCCCTGGTTCCTCCACCTTCCCACTGGAACAGGCTGCCCAGGGCAGTGGTGGAATCACTGTGGCTGGAAGGGTCCAAAAACCCTGTAGATGAGGCGCTTGGGGACATGGTTTGGTGGTGGCCTTGGCAGTGCTGGGGGAATGGTTGGACTTGATGATCTCGGAGGGATTTTTCCAACCTTGATGATTCTGTGATTCCATTTTGTGCCCTCGTGGAAGAGGCTGCAATTCAGAGCAGAGTAGGTGTTGCACATCAAATATTCTGTTGGAGTCCTTCAGGTATTATTATCTAGAGTGTGTGCAGTTTGGTGCAGTTTGTATTCTTCAGGTGGTGGAAGAATCAAATTGTAGTTGTCTATATTTTGATTTTTTAAGAGAGGTAATGTCTTTTCTAGCCTCTCTCCTTCTTCTCCATCCCCCTCCCCTGCCCCAACCAAAAAATCTTTATTTTATAGAATTTCTTTCCATAGCCCACAACTGGTTCTTCACAGATCCCTGAAAAAAGCAGGATGGGTTTAAATCAGTAAGAAGAGATCAGCCTTGACACTGGGAGTGGGGGTAATCCATGGAGAGGTGCAGTGGGAACTCTGCTGCTCCCAAACCCTGACACGGGGATCCCAATTAACCCCCAGAAGGGAAATCAATGAGGATATTCCCGTAAGGGAGATGCCATGTGGTTTTTATACCCAGGTAGCTTTTTCCTAACTCTCCACGAGGTAGGAAAGAACTTGTCTGGTCTGTGCATCTGGAATTGACACGTCTGGAGTCCTCAGGAAAAGAAAGGATGGCAGCGTTGGGGCTCTGGGGAAGGGACTTTTGCCTGGGGCGCTTCTCTCACCTCTTGTAACTCTGGAAGCCGAGTTACTCAGTTGCCTCCCTTGTTTGCCGTGCCATTTTTACCTCTGGAACTGGGATATAATCCAATATTTAAGAATGGAAAGCTTGTTCCTCCAGCTAAGCCGCGACAAACCTACACGGACCTTTAGGGTTGATGGTCGGTGGACTGCAAATGGGGGCAGCTTGTAGGAGCTGCTGGTGTGACCCCCGGAATGGGACGTCAGGCACTGCGTGCTTACAGTAACCGTGGAGGAAAAACGAGGCCCAGTGGCCACTCTTGAGGCCCTGATATTTCACTTTCACACTTCCTTCTAGCTGGGAGGGTCAGGCTTGACTGCTCTCAGCTCCGCACTGTCAGGAGGCATGGATTCGGCTTATCAAGCAGTGCTGGGCTTGCTAAGTGCTTGGCAGGCATTATAGAAAAGCAAGATGCTATTCATGCTGCAGTGGATAAGGAGTTGGAAAGCTCTGGTTTGAGATTGCAAGAGGCTGAGAGGAAAATTGAAGTCATGGAGATAATGATCATTGGACCTAATGCTGCTCTTGCTGAGAATGCCAAAGGCCAGGTTGTAAGGCGTGCAGAAGTCCAGTTGATCATCTGGAAAATAAGTGCAGATTGAGTATTATCATCTTGGTGGGAGAATCTTGTGAATATATTGGTGGAGAAGCGCAGAGATTCCTGTGCTGGTGGCAGGGTGCTGGTTGAGTGGCAGAAATGTGAGGTGGGATTTTTCAAATGCTTCAGTCTGTCGTAAGGCCGTCGTGTTAGTGAAATGTCAAGCTGCTAAGCACTGATTTCCCAGGACAATAAACCAGTGAATATTATTGCTAACATTATTATGACACTGTGATTTGAAGCTGGTGCATGTGATGCTACTCCAATAACAACGAAAATCTGTGGTTTTTTCACTAAGTGTTGGGGGATTGTTCAGACTGGAATATCAGGGGGTAATTTTAATGCTCTGTGACTTCTGCATGTCATTTGGATTTGGCTTTTTCTCATATATCCTAAAAAAAAGTTCAATTTGGTGACACTGAAAACCATCCAGAGTACTCTCCCTTCTTATTGCCAACAGGTTATCATTTAATAAAACACTTGCTACTTACATAAAAATCAGCAGAGAGAGACATCTGGACTGGAGTTGCTGCCATAGGCCTACAGCTTTTCTTTCCTTCTTTTTCTGAAGAGGAGAATGAGATTTTAGTTTAAACTGTTTTTACCCAGCACATTGTGTGCCAGTAGGCAGTGAATAGATACCATCTCCTCAGATGTGCACACAATCAGACTTTATCCTCCAGCACTGGAGGTTCTGTGTGCAGCTGCTGACAGAAGATTTTATTTGCCTGACAGAGGTCCCTGTGGACAGAGAAATTGTTCCCCATCGACAGGAGTGGTCCTTCAGCATATTTTTGGATTGTCTTCCTTCGGAATTGTTCCTTCTTAAAGGTCGACTGATTTCCTCCAAACCGTTAAACATCCTCTATTAAGGAAAAATAAAATAGTTGTGCTATAGATAATATGAAAACGATCATTCTGACCTTTTCCTCTGCATTTCTTCAGTTTTTCAGACCTGCTTTCCTCTCCGTGGGACACCAGTGATGTGTCCCACAGCCCCGGGCTGGGAGCCAGTTGGGAGGGCACACATGGTGGTGATGTTTGTGCCTGCCTCTGGTTTTACACTTGCTTGGGAGGGGTGTAGAAAGGGATAAGTGGATTAACCATTCACTTTTGGTATCATTGCTTGTGTGGCAGATCCGTGGAGTGCCCATTACTGGTTGTGGTGTCGTGGCTGCATCGGGTTCGTTTCCTTTGCAAGAGAACAAGGATTGCTTCCCTTATTTCTTTGGGAAAGCAGTGGTGCACATATTGTGGTACTGGGTCCTACCTCCTCTGACTGCTTGGGATTCCAAACTTTGTTTTCCTAATCTGGAAATGGATGGATGCTGGGAATTTTCCTTTGGCCCGGGGTTTTCTGTAGTAAAACAGAAATTGGAAACCAAGCGTTATATTCTAGGCAAAGGGTAATTTAATGTAATGTAAGGTCAGTCTAAGCCTTTCCTGGCCCAAACTGTTCTTGTGATGTTGTTTGCCATGAAATACCCATGAAGTGGGAAGAGTTGATTGCTTGTGAGGGTCTTGTTCTCTGTGACACCTCGGTGTGCACAATTTGGGGTGGATTGTGTGAGAATCTCTGTTGGATTAATGCTGCCTGGGTTACCCCAGCATCAGAAGCGGTCATCAGTGTCCCTGTGGTGCTGTTTATTGCTGCCTGTGCTGTGGTGTGCAGCGAGAGGACACACGGACCAGCTCCTCTCCAGGCCAGGGAGATGTTTTGGAAGTGCCCATGGCATTTTCATGAGCTGGTTGGTGCCACCCTCGCTGCTTTCTGTGGACACGTCCTCGGCCGGGTGGGAGACCGGACAGCCCGGCCAAACAGCCGGGAGACAGAACCAGGAGGAAGAGGAAGCAGGGCAATTAACTCCTCTCCAAAAGGACAAACGGTTTGTTGTGCTAAAAACACGCAGCCACAGTGCTGATCCCACATTTCCCAGCAGTGGCACGGAGCTGTTCCAAGATGCTGGACGGGAGGGGCAGCGGTTGCAGCTCTGCTCGGGGAGCTGTGGTGGCCAAAAGCGTGCTGAGGGTCCGTGGAGGACGGGACAGGACCATCAGCAAGGTGGGGTCTCGAGGCAGAGCGGGGGGCTGTCACCCCAGGGAGGGCTGTGGGGGTGACTCCAGCATGGCAGTCGCCCCGTTTTTGAGGGGCTGAGATGATGTTGCACCAGGGAGATGTGGAGAGGGTTCAAGGACATGGTGGTGTCTGGAGGTACCCATTACCCCGACCTCTGGATTTGACACAGGGCTGTGTGGTTTGCAGAGCTGCTGCCCAGCCTTGGAGTACTTTTTCTTTTCAAGCAGCTGCTCGTAGGACCCAGGGGGCTGTGGGGGAACAAAACACCTCCTGCCCAGCGCTTTATTCCAAAACTGCACTCGCAGCAAAGTTTCCGTTCTTCTACTCCTTAGGACTTTTGGTTTAACTCCTGTGCTTTCCTGTGCCGTACCAACAAGTGTTGGTTTAAGCAGCACGAGGAATACGCTTCCATGTGCTGCTTGAAACGTGATTTTTGATTACCTGGGAGATTGCTTAGGAAATCTCTGGGCTTTGTTGCATTGCACATGCTCCGATCACATTTACAAGCAAGCCACACACTGGGACAGAACTAGGTCACTGGAAGACTCCTTACTGGACAGATGTTTAGTTTTCCTAATTCACCCCCTATATTAAGCAACATAATTGGGATTTTAGGGGTAGCTGAGTCTTGCTGACCATAGCTAATTTTTATTGTGGGTCCATCAGAAGGTTGAATTTTGGAGGCACAAAATGAGAGGTTTTGGTACATGGGAGAAAGTGGGATATTTTGTCTTTGACTCGCAGTGGGAGGTCACAGCCTTTTGTGCTGGCAGCTCTGAAACCAGCACAAACTGGGGTGATTAGCTCCCTTTTCTAATGAGTACACAAAGCTGATTGTGAATGAGCCAGTGGGTTCATTGTGCACCCTTGGCCTGCGTTTAATCCTTTATGTGAGACCCCCTTTTACACAGGGACAGCAATTGGAATCCAATTTACACCGGGCTCGGCATTAAATCTCCTTACTCCGGCGATGCTGGCTAATCAATGGAATTGAAATTCCGGTGCCGTCAGGAGCCTCCTCCCTCCAGCTCTGCCACTCTTTCTGCTGCGCCACGTTTTTTAGGAGAGATGAAGCCCTTAAGTGGGAAACACTTTGTCTCCCTAATACAAGAATAAACAATGTCTCGCTTCTTGGCAAAACACATCGCAGCGCTGTGTAACAAGCAGCAGAGATCTTAAAAGTCCATCAAGAGACGTTATGGTAATTTCACGAGAACGACCACCTTGCTTTTAGTGAGAATTATCTAAATATGAAGATAAAAGGAAGAAGAAAGGGAGCTTGACGGGTAGAGAGACACATGAAAGGTTTCGGGAGAGGCTTTCGGTGCTGCACAGAAATATTTTGCAGCTGAGTTTTCTGGCAGGCACCTGAATAGCAGGGAGAGTTTCTGCCTGCCTGGTTTTCACTTTCACAAGCAGGACTTGTTAAATCAGTCTTGGGGGATATCAGAGATCAGTAAATTACAAAGAGGAGACCTCAATCAGCCCCTCCCAACAACTTTGGGAACTGTGGGATTACAGCTGAAGGAACTTCCCCCTCGTTGCAGTTGAGTCATGGGAAGAGAAACCAAATTTTTCAGGAGAGGCGGTGTTTGTGCACCTACTTGTGATGGGGAAGAGTGATTTCAGAAGTGCTGAATGCCCATCCTCCGGAAACAAAGCAGATGAAGTATCTCACCTGGCTAGGGTATAAATGGGGATGCTGTGAATTGTGGCTTGCTTTTGGAAATTTTGGCTGGTCATGGCTTTAGAAAGCCAGCCCACTTTGTGCTGTGGAACAGCTCAGCTCAGGAGCTGCTCAGTTCTCATCCCCATCCATTACTCTTGGTGCCTGCAGCCCCTTGAAATATTCATTCTGCTTTTTATTCCTCAGTGCTGTTTAATACCCCAGGCAGAACAGTGACCTGGAGGGTTTGTATTCAGTTACAGTCATTGTTGTGGGACAAGCTGGTAGCTGGAAAGCTGACACTGGGCTGGAAATGAATGAGTATATATTCCCGTTGCAACCTGTGTGCCAGGTGTATTTATTTAAAAAGTCATGAAGCAGCCTCCCCAAACTGAGGAGATACTTTTTACACAACTCCCTGAGTTTGCTCTTTGTCTCTCACCTCGTTTCTGAGCTGTTGGGATGTACTTTGGTTGCTTTTAGGGTGCCCATGCTGATAAGGTTTGTTTATCTCCCTCCACTTTGGCTGTATTTGGTGCCCTTTTCTCTCTGTGCTGCCTGGATGGAGCTGTTGAGGAGTTTTCTGAGCAAGGCAAGCTGAAAGGCCTCAAGAGATACAAAATGTACCTGCCTGCCTGGTTTATGGCCATCAGCACTGATGACTTGATCTTCAGCGGTTCACACTTATTTCCACACATAAATATGAAATAAATTTAAAACCACCCCAAACCAAGCCCCCACAAATCCTGCTTCAAGCTGCAGCTCCCATTCAGAGATGCCATTTATCCTTCCACAAGCCACTGAGGATTCCCTGGAATGATGATGAGGTAATCAAGGCATAATAGCCCCAAGTTTTAAACCACTGGATTTTTTTTTTTTCAGTGGGCAGGATCTTAACTTTGCCATTGATTCAGTCGTGAAAAGCCTTGTTGAGTTTTCAGGCAGAGCTCATCTGCCAGCCTTTGAGGTGAGGGTATTTTATGGGGTTTTTTTTGTGTAAACCCAGCAGTCTGAATTAAGGACAAATACCCTGAAGTGTGCAACTGAGCCTGTTTAATAACTGAAATATTTGGGGCCATTTGATTTGGTGAGCTGTTTCTCTGTAAAAAAAGGAGCAAGCTGAGCTCCAGCTTTTTGCAGGGAACATTATTTTGTGGAGAGAGAACACTGATCTTATTTGGCAGAAAATAAGTGGATGTTTGTGTTATGACGCCTATTCAAGTACTTTCTTTTATGTGTGTGCAGGATGCTCTGTCCTGAAATCAGATCTCGTCTGACTGATACATTTTAAGCAGGATGATTCTGACTCTTTCACAACTTTCAAGTGTAAATGTGTTAATGTTTTGCCCAGCACATTATTTCTAACAGGCTGAACTCTCATTGTGTTTTCGCAGTTTGGGTTGAGGTTTCGTTTGAGGCTTTTCAGAGCTATTTAATTCCTCATAATTTCTGACATCCTGGTAGCCTCACGGCTCCCCCAAGATTGCAGAGATGACGACAAACACCCAGCCCCTCCCTGGTTTTATTTTTTAAAGATCTTCCTTTCTCTCCCCAACCTCCCAGCTCCCAAATCTGAGCCCCAGGGGAAAATCGGAAGTTGTTTCCTCAGACCTGTCAACTCTTGTGCTTTCAGGGTGAGCCTAATGATGTTGAGCCCTATATGATTCTTTCACACTTGTCTACTTCAATCTCACACTGCAAGACAAGCAGTGGCTGTGCAGAGGGAGGGGATGAAAGTCCTGCTACGGTGGAAATCTGCAAAACATACGCACTGGCTGTGAAGGAAATTTGGGATCAGATGCAAATCCTGTGTGTAGCATAGCTGGTTGGGTTGTGGGTCTGGTGTATTTTTTTTTCCCCTGCAGTTTAATATGATTTTTGTCTTGCTGCATAGGAAACCAAATCAGGTTTTGGAGGGACACGGGGAGGGATCAGAGTGAAGAATTATGCTGAGTGTCTCCCATCTGCCTGATGGTATGTAGGTGGGAGTAAATAGCAGGATTTGACTGTGGAGGGAAGAGAACGAGTGCTGAAATTGAGTACAGAGGTGGCCACAAGCCTAATGTTTCAGAGATTGACCCTCTCTGCCTTTTTTGAATCAATTATGAGACCACTTGTCCTCGGGACATTTTGTGCCTGGAGGCTCCATATAAAAATCCTGGGCTGGCATTAAGAGACTCCTACAGTCCTCTCTAAGCACTGCATGCAGGCCACCCTGTCCCCTGTGATTTTCCTCCCTGGAGATGGATAGGCAGTGCCACCAGGGGAAATTTTGGGAGCAGCTGGCGTGCAGCATCACCAGACTGCTCGGACTCCGTAGTGTGAAGTCATCCCTTTTTTCTCTGTGTTTGCTTTTCAGCTTAATCTCTGAGCAGTTTCCTCTACTTCCATTTTTCTGGTGAGTCACAGAGGAGAGGAGAAACAGGCTAAACACAGATGGAAATGGAAAATCTGGATCCCTGAGCCTGCTGCCTCAGTTTCTCTCCGGAGTGCACTCTTTGCAGATAGTGTTTGGAAAGTCGTGCGTAGGTGCTACAAACACCCCCAAAATCATGTGGAGACAGGGCTTGTTTCCCCCTTTGCTGTCAGATTGGTTTTGTACAGCATGTAGATCAGATTTAGGTTGTGTGTGAGCAGTGTGGCTGCCTCTTCTCTATTATCCAGTGGTTTTTTTGCTACCTGTGGGTATTTACCAGCTGGTTTTGTACAGGGCTCTGGTTTTGGTGTGCCAGAAAAATACCTGAAGCCAGGCAGGCAAATGCTGAGCTTCTCTTCCCCTACAAGACTCTGTAAGACACAGTGGAGCTCCCTCCCTTGTGTGGGACTGAGTGACAGTCCCCAAATGAAATAGGTGGAGAGAAATGGGGTGGAAGGAGAGAAAAAAGAAGTGGATTATGGCAATCTTATTAAATTCTTACTGCTTTATCCATGCTTCCTCATTTCTAAACAGTCCTGGGTCTTTTTTACTTCTCACCCTTTGTAGAGGGGTCCCCTGTCCAAACCCAGGCTCTGCTGATTTGCACCTTTCCCCGTACACACACAGCTGCAGCACAACAGCACTTGGGCTTGTTTTTGCTGGGTTTTTTTTTTTTTGGAGACTGTTTTGCCAGCAAAGGCTGATGTCAGATCTCTGGGTAGTTAAAAAGCAAATTCAAGCAGCTCGTGGTAAAGAACCTGTGGAAGTGCTGCTGCCAGCCAGGTTCTCGGGGAATGCTGGCCCTTGCCCAGCGGTCAGATGGGTGATTTACTGAGTGCTTTTCCTATTGCTGTGCAGCCGCCAGAATGGCTTTGGGAAGTCTCTAAATTTTTTTTTTTTTTTAAAGACCTCCATGGTTGGTTTTTTGAGTTTCTTCGTGGTTTGCCACATGGCCAGTGTTAAACATGACAGGTTTTAGCTGTAGGTTTAAAGGTTGTGATAGCAAACTGGAATTCTGGTGTCGGAAATGGGGCTTTGCAAGAGGCAGATTTATAAATCAAGGGGGGAGCTGAGGAAATGTGAGCTTGTGAGGCTCTGCCGTGGAGCTGAGGGTGCTCAGCTTCTTGGCTGGAAGTTCCTGATGGATCAGCAGTGAAGGAGGAAGGTGTGTCCTCAGGAGCAGTGTGGCTGTGTCGTGCTGGCAGAGGTGACACTGGTCCCCTCCAGCTGTTTTTCTGCCTCATCCTTATGGGCTCTGCCTTCAGGGCTTCCTCCTGCCCCCCTCCTGCAGCAGACACTCGACTGCAACTGGGCCAAACACAAAATTTTACCAGTATTTTCAAGTCAAAATGCGTGTCGGTTGCTCTTTTTGTGTCTGTTCCCTCATTTCTTTTAGCAGCCACTCTTTGGGCACTGAAAGCTGCCCGAAGTGTTCTCTCTCCATTCCAAACTGCTCTTCTCAGCTGGACAGCGAGAACCAAACCAGTCGCTGGTTCCTCTGGGAGCTGAGAGACCTCTGTGAGAGGCACACCAGCCTTGTACCTCGGAAAGCAGGGTAGAGCAGCGTGTCTGGGAGTGTTTGCATTGATGCACTGTCCTGAAGGCTTCCTAGGAGCTGTGCTGAGGGCAGATCTGCCTGTCCAGAGCCGTGCTGTTGCCCTGGGACGTGGTTTGGCACCCCAGAGGTGTTCGGAGCTGTCAGTCCCAGTCTGCCCACGTGCTAACCCAATATTGTGTTATTACATACCTGCACCAGCAACTGCTTTTAATCAATATGTGCTGTGCTAAACATCAAATCCAGAGAAATCCGCCAGGGACGTTTTCTTTTTTGACTGCTCCGAAATCCCGTTCGAGCGCGTTCAGGTTAGTCATCCAACACCCTCTTGTTCTCGTTCCTATCAGCACTGATTCAGAGAGAAACTTTTAGGGATAACCTTTGCCAGCGCTTCCCTGAGTGCTCAGTAAATGCACAGGGAGCACAGGAGCGTGCTCAGATGGTTTTAATACACTCCAGCGATGGCAGGATGCAGCTGCCACCTGCAGACCGACGTTCGCAGGGTGACCCTGCCATTTGGGCCGTGCCTAAAAGGTTCTCCGTGAACCCTAAAAAATGGGTTCGCTGAGTTTTTATTATTATGATTATTCTAATTTTTTTTTTTTTTTTTTGTCCTTTTAATCCTTCATGTGCAACAGCTTGATTTGGGGGTTGGTGGCACTGGAGGGAGGGACAGTTGGTGAGAAAGGAGAGCGCACGTGGCCGGCGCGGGCGCTCTCGGAAGCTGCGGTGGAGCTGGGAATGGGGGGGCAGTGCTTGATGCTGGCATCACTCAGGAGCGTTTTCCTGAGGTTCAGCACAGCAGCCATGAGGAAAAAACTGACTGTCACTCTGCTCATCGTTAACCCATCCTTCTGCACCTTCACTCTGGGGTATGTTTGGAGAATTCCTTTGGCAAACGCCGTTGCTTCATTAAACAGTTCTCCCTGCTTGCCCTGGTTAGTCACTGGGAACCAGCTGCTGGGTTTGGTTCTAACCTGGTGCTGATCTGCTACTCCTTTTAACAATATTAGTCCCAGCAAATAAATGCTCTGCTTGTCTAAACGGCCCTTCCACCCCGCTGTGCTGTCCTGAAGGTTGATTTGTAGATTTTCGTTTCCATCCCAGCACAGCCCTTCCCCAGGATTGGAACGGACAGGTTGTTGTTGGCATAACTTTGGCAAGTTTTAGTGTGAAGAACGAGGATATGGAGTGGGCTGGGAGGAAGGGAACACCTGGACTGTTACTTTAGGTGGTCCATTGTTTCCAGCCAGTGTGCCTTTGCTGCTCCAAGCCCCGTCCAGCCTGGCCTTGGACACTTCCAGGGATCCAGGGGCAGCCACAGCTTCTCTGGGCACCCTGTGCCAGGGCCTCCCCACCCTCCTAGGGAACAATTCCTTCCCAAGATCCCATCCATCCCTGCCCTCTGACAGTGGGAAGCCATTCCCTGTGTCCTGTCCCTCCATCCCTTGTCCAAAGTCCCTCTCCAGCTCTCCTGGAGCCCCTTCAGGCACTGGAAGGTCTCCCTGGAACCTTCTTTTAGGGGAGGGTGCAATTTGCCCTTTGTTCCAGTGGTAGTCAATGTTAAAATTAATTCTTACTGTGTGTCCTTTGTTCTTGGTCACCACTACGTGATGATTTTTTTTTTCTTACTGCAAATTAAACACGAGACGTTGTGGTGGGCTGCAGACTCAAGGGATTAATTCTGCAATTTCCAGCCCGATGTTCTTTTGTCCTGGAATGAAAATGGTCGTCTTAGGTAATGGCTATTTTTATACAGCCATTTGTTCACTGAGAACTGGGTTGAGACCTCCAGTAGTGTATCATTGACTGCTGAACAGCCATCGTGCCGTGCAGATCACTTCTGAGCTCAGCTACGCCCTCACCCGAGATGGAAACGCTGGTTCAAAAAACCACTCAAGGCTCCCCTTTCAATCCTGTCCCTTTTTTTTTGGTGGGGCTCAGGAAATCTTTATAGTAGTGACAGGTAGAAATGCTGATTGTGCAAGTTTGTGCCACTTTGTTGTGGGAAAAAAAAAAAGAGGAAAATGGGAAATATTGCTGCAGTATCTTGTGGTTCACTGGAAGGACCACAGTGCTTGGGATGTTTTAGCTGTGGGACTGATGACAGAAGCTGGGTGGTTTCTCTCCTCCAGCAGCATATTTAGGCTGGGAAGGCACAGCTTCAGGTGTTCTGCAGCTCTGGGAAGGGATCTTTGGATTGCTGGTGTGTTTGGCCCTTCTGAGCCTGAGGTGACGTGTCCCTGCACTGCTCCTGGCTGTGTGATGCTCCAGAGCCTCCCAAAGTCATCACTGCGCCCTAAAAATACCCCTTGAAGAGCTCAAAGATGCTCCTGCATCTTATTTTCTTTGAACCCCATCCCCAGGCGGCTCTGGGGAGGATGCTGTGGGAAGGTGCTGGAGAGAGCTTGTTGTCATCTGCTGGTGCTGTGTGGGCTCCTGGTCCCCTGGGTGAGGAGGGGATGCTCCTGTGCTTCCCAACAGAGAAATTACATCTTCTTAAGTGTTGAAGAGGCTTCCCAAGCGTGTTTGTGGTTAATCCCCAACCCAGGGGTGTTGCCTTTGCCTTAGAGAAGAGGAAACTGAGGCAGAGACTCAGGGAGTGCCAGAGGCACATTTAGAGCCCTGATGGTTTCACTGCACATCAGCTTGGTTGGGCCAAACTTCTTCTAAATTGAGCTATTAATATGCTAATAGTGAAAATCCTGGAGCAAGCCAAGCTCAAAATGCAGAGTGGAAAGTAGAATACTGTAAACTATGGCGTTTTAGTCCCCATCCAGTGGAGATGCAGGCAGTTATTTCTTAGGAATTATTTTATTTAGTTAGCACCAAATAAATGCTGTTGTTGCTTTTTTAAGGCTTTTTTTTTTTTTTTTCTTTTTTTTTTTTTTTTTTTTTTTTTTTTTTTGCTTTTTTTCTTTTTTCCCCTTAATAAGCCCAGCCAAACAGCTTGGACATTGCCCTGGTGCTGAATTGGCTCATGGATCACAGTGCTGGGAAGTTTGTATTAATCAGCACTCTGCAGTCAGTGTATTGTTGCTTCATTAACCTACTTGTTTTTAAGTATCTGTAAATCACAAAGAGGGGAAGTCCTGCTGCTTGCTGAGAAAGCAGCCCTGTTTGCAGCATCTCTCCTCTCTGAAGCACATTTCTGGTTTGCACTTAGGGTTTGGGGGGGTTTTTTTCCCTGTTTTTCTCACCTGTGAAATTTGTGGTGTAGCCTGGAAGGGCGTTTCAGATGTGTATATCCAAAATTGCAAGTGCTGTTGCCTTTAACATCCAAGCTCCCTGGGGATATTTGGTTCTGGAATACATCTCTTCTCCAAGTGTTATTTCACTGCTCACAATGTCACAGCTAAGGTCTTGTTGTTGAGTAGGTACATTTTATTTGTCAGGATGCTGTATCTTCCTAAAGAGGCAGGGAACTGCAATAAAAAATGATTTATTTTCTTTTTTAAGTGAATCATTACAGCAGTTGTTAAAGGACTCTCATAAATGTTGTTATTGGAGAGCTGGTTCCAGGGTCTAGAGGAGGAGAAAAGGTTGGTGTCAGGTTGTACAATCTAACAGTGATTATGTGTTAATATTTCCCTGGCTAACAGAGATGCTCTTCAGTGTCCTGTGCATCTGAAGAGGACTTTGAGGGCATGGGAAGAAATAAGGAAGGGTTGTTTGTGCTGCTGATACTGATGTTTGTGCGTTGGTGACTGCAAATCCCTGAAATCCTTTAGTGGTGGAATGGACCCGAAACTCATCACTGCTGTCTGGGCTTTTAATCAGAGAATTACAGACTGGATTGGGATGGAAGGGACCTTAAAGAACATCCAGTCCCACCCCTGCCATGGGCAGGGACACCTTCCACCATCCCAGGGTGCTCCAAACCCCATCCAGCCTGGCCTTGGACACTCCCAGGGATCCAGGGGCAGCCACAGCTTCTCTGGGCACCCTGTGCCAGGGCCTGCCCACCCTCCCAGGGAAGAATTCCTTCCCAATATCCCACCTAACCCTGCCCCTCTGGCAGTGGGAGGCTGTTCCCCTTGTCCTGTCACTCCATGCCTATGGTCAAAGTCCCTCTCCAGCTCTCCTGGAGCCCCTTCAGGCACTGGAAGGGAGCTCTCAGAGCTGCCTTTTCTTCAGGCTGAACCATCCCAACTCCCTCAGCCTTTCCTCACGGCAGAGGTTCTCCATCCCTTCTCTGGTGGTATCTGAGCAGCTCTTTGGACCATTCAGTGGACAGGACAGGGGGTCTCAGAGGTGCCCCTTGCACAGCCCCGTGTTGTACTCCCAGATCTGGAGTTCAGAGCCAACAACTCAGGAGCTGCTTCTGCTTTTCCATTATTTCTTGGAATTGCAGTGTCAAGATGTAACAGGGGAGGAGAGGATGTTTTCTGTCCTATCTCGGGTATTCTGTCGGTGTCTCTGCTGTTGTTGTTGTCAGTGCCAGGGCTGTTGAAATCTCTATTGTTTAACTCTGGAACTCAGAGTTAGGGCACAGGGCTCCTCCGTGCAGCCGAGCCCCAGCCATGACTCATGTTGGTAATTTGGAATTGCAGGCACTGAATGTGCAACTTGCTTTCCTTTGCCACGAGGCCTATTATGCAACAGGAACTGACAAGTACATTTTTGAACGTTTTCACTTACTCCACATAAGCATTGGTTCTGAAATTTGGAGAGCTTTCTAATTGAGTGATATTCTCTAGGAGAATCAAATACATGTTAACAAAATTTTTTAAACGTAACAAAGAATAATTGAACTTCAATAGTATCTGATTACATTTGGTGTGTTTCAAAAATCCGTTTTTTTTCTTACTGATTTCAATTGCAATTGCATTTCTATATTTGTGTTTTCCTGCCTTGTGGAAAGTACCACATGCAGTATTGGCACTGCAGTGCCTGACTTCTGGATGAAGGACTTAATCAAAGTAAATCTGGATGGTTTCTGTGAGGTGCCAGCCAAGGATAATCATCATTTTTGTTGCTGTTTACCCGCCTGTCCTACCTGTTGCGAAATGGAACGTGAACTGTAAACACGCACTCTGGGTTTTAAAGCCCTCTTCCCCAAATTCCTAAAGCATGTAACACTTCCTCTAGATTAATGTTTAGACCAAATTTATTAACTGAGCGTGATTTTTCTTTTAAATTAATTTATCAGTCTCTTTCCTCGTGCTGCTAAAAGAGACAAAAGCGAATCTGTCGCTTTTATTTAGATTTATTTCGCAGACATATTTTTCCATTTGTGTGGATAAATGCTGGTCTGACTTCATCACCATTTTTAGATGTTCTGCAATGCCGAACACAAAATGTGAGCTGTCCTCTTTAGAAATAATCCTCAAAACACTCTGTACTCGTAACCCATTTGTACAGCTGGGCGGGCGGATGCGCCCAGAGCCTCCAGCTTGCCCTAGTTGAGCAGAAGCTGCTGAGCCCTGGCAGTGCCAACAGGCTTCATGGACTCAGAGAGGAGCACAAACTCTGGATGAGCTTCCAGGAGCTGGATCTGGCTCCCTGGAGGTTGATCCCGCTGCTGGGAGCGCGGATTGGGCTGTTGCTCCTTCCCTGCCGCTGTTACCTGTGACAGGCACGGAGCTGGTGACACCTGGCTGGACATTGTGGGAGGCCCAGCCCAGCCTGGTGCCCGTGTCTGCTCAGGTGCCCATCTCTGCTCGGGCGTCCTCCTTGCCCCATCTCCCCAGATTTTTAGGTCCTCAGCTGAGATCTCATCCCACCAGGGAAACTCTTGCATGTGCATCTTTCCCACCCCTGAGCTGCAGGGAGAGGCTCTTTGAAAACCGGGATTGAGGCACACTCTGAGTTTCCAGGTGTTTGTTTAGATGAGAATGGGGGGGAGCTTCACCTGTGCTTTCTGAAGGGCAGAATGACCCCAGTGCCAGCGTCTGTTCTGGCTCAGTGGCCCCATTTCCATGTGCCCTGGCTCTAACCACGTGTTGCTGAGCCCCGGGGAAGTTTTGGGGTGATTGATTCATAAAACTTGTGGTTAATGCCGTAAGTCTAAATAGACACAAGAATTTATATGTTGCCTCTTGTTGTCGCCACTTAAAAATTAACAAGCACCCCAAATCCAGCGGAACTGGGGACCAAACGCACTCCATGCTTGGGCTGTCCAGCTTGGACTGTCTGCTGGAGGTGCTGCGACTCCTGCCCAGCCCTTGTGAGGCTGGAGCCCAAAAAACCCCCGGGATGCGCGGGGAGCTGCGAGGCTGCTTTGGATGGATCAGCTCTGAGGAGGCACGAGCACTGATTTGTCAGCCGGGGGGACAGCTCATCATTAGCCAGCTTGGTCGCCCATGTCACGGGCGGGGAACGGCGTTTGATCAAGCGGAGCCCGAGGTGAGACGCGGAGGAGCGCCTTGTGCAGCGCGTTTTGTTAACGCCGCGCCGTCCAACGCAAACATCTCATCGCTCCCGTTTCATCCTCGTCTCCCGAAATGTGCTCAGCTGAAGTGGAAGCAGCTGNCCTGGAGTGCTGCAGTGTGACCACTCCTACTGTCAGAGCCAGGAGGAAAAATGCAGCACGGTAATGAATTTGTAGCTAGAGAGTGGGGCTAACGAGTGTCCTCAGCTCAGGAATGCAGCGGGGATATATTAAGCCAGGTGTATAGAGGGAGGGATAAAAAAAAAAAAAAAAAGGCAGCATCTCCAGGCTGGATTTTATAATTAGGGCACATGGTGTAACTCTTTTGTTTTGCAGAAGCCAGCTTTATTAATTGATGTAGAAGGTTGCTGTGTGCTATTCATTGTTTGATTAAAATGCCTGTATAAATAATTAGGCCTCTTCTGTTTGTTTTATTTTTGCACCCAATTTACATTTTCGTACGGAGCAAAAAATGAATTAGCGAATGCGTTTATTTCCCAAATATTTTAACCCGTGGCTGCTCTCCCCCACTGCAGCAATGACGTGACCTTTGTGCCACGCTGGCTCAGACCTTTGGAGAAGCCGTGGTAGTCCTCCCTCCTTTGTGTGTGTGCTGCAGGGGGCTGCGGGCTCGGAATCCCTCTGGAAAACACAAATAAACGCGGATATTCAGGCACTGCTGGAAGCAGCAGGTCAGCGCTGTGTCTGGTGGTATTTTGCTGAAGAAAGGAGGTTTCAGGCAGACTGGGTTTGTGTCTGTCTCCTTTCAGGGCTGTGGAACAGGGTGAGAATGCTGCTGTTTGTGCAGCAGCTGGAGAAGCCACCGCACATCTGGAGCCGGGGTGGTGAAGGGCCTTTTGAAACTGTGTTATTGTTATCAGGGACTGCCTTTCTGTGGTAATACGTGAAAAATCTGCCTGTCTGCAGTACCTCTGAGCAGCCTGTACATCATCTTTATCCTGGGAAGAGTTTGCTGGGAGCTGGTGCTGTTAATTTCTGTGCATCCTTTGGCTTTTCCTTGAGAAAACTGTTGAGGAGCAATGCCAGTCTTGGTCATCGTGGTTCCCTCGTGGTTCCCTGGCCTGTGGTGGTCTCCCCTTGCCCTTCTGGAGCCCAGCAAAGCCGAGGCTCAGATGAGGCATTTCCACCGGTGTGAGGGTGTTCTCCACTTGGCAGCATCTGCAAAGTGGCCTGAGGGGGTCAGTGGTGATGCCTGTGGACTGGTGCACCTTAAAATGTCCTTTACAACCTAAGGTCTGAAAATCAGTGCCCTAAACCGTGGTCTCTTATATTTGCCTGTTTGTAAAGGCAAAATTAAGCAGAAAATGCTGGTTCATGAACAGTGCCTGGCGTGGTTGTACGCAGCTAGGGCATCACACTCAAAATGATCCCTGCACAAACAGCAGTTCTGGTAGAAAAGGAGGAGAATTTGTGTTTTTTCCACCTGTTTTCCCACCCCTTCATCTCTCCCTGGTCGGCAGGTGGTGTGAATTGTCCCACAGGGCAGGGAGAGGCTGTCAGAGGAGCTCTCCTTTGGCAGGACGTGGCCGGTCCTTCCCCCTGGCAGGGCTCAGCCAGGAGCAGGCGCTTGCTGAAGTTTTTTCAGGCACGGATCGATCAGTGAGCACAGTTTAACAGGAGCTGCAACAAAAAACAGAGAGAGAGAGGGGGAGAGAGAGAGAGCAAGCGAGCTCCATGCGGCTGATCCCCGGGGAGAAGTGGAGAATTGTCGCTGTAATAAGAGAGACTCAGTCAGGAGTGAGTCTCTCTCCCTGGGAAGGGAAGCAGCAGGGGCTGTCTGGCTGAGGCAGAGCTGTGAAGTGCTGCTCTTCATCCTGCAGCTCTGCAGCCAGGCCGTGCTGCATTCCCACTGCTCCCTTCCCACCGCGCCGGGAGTGCTGCTGCTGGCACCGCTGGGATTGCCCCCGTCCTGTGGGGCCACAGCGGGGTCTGTGATGCTGGTGACCCTAACGTGACAGTGAGTCCCTTGGCAGTCACACACTGGGGTTCACCCCACCATTCTGTGCCCCAGCTCTGAGGCTGGAGGGAGTTGATTTGGGACCGGCTTCAGCAGTGGGTTGATTTTGGTCGCCGGCTCAGTACAGCACAGCCTTTGCTGATGGATTATTTTCAGCTCTCCTCATCCTCCTCGACAGACCCACCCTTCACAGTTGGTTCAGTGGTTTGGGCTGGAAGGGACCTTAAAAGTCACCCAGATCAACCCCCTGCTATGGACAGAGACACCTCCACCACCCCAGGCTGCTCCAAGCCCCGTCCAGCCTGGCTTTGGACACTTCCAGGGATCCAGGGGCAGCCACAGCTTCTCTGGGAACCTGTGCCAGGGCCTCCCCACCCTTACAGGGAACAGTTTCTTCCCAATACCTGATGTAAACCTACTCCCTTTCAGTTTAAAGCCATTCCCCCGTGTTCTCCCTCTCCTCCCTGGTTTGTTTTGTCCTCGCTGTGGCGGGGCTGTGCCTGATGTGAACGCGCCCGCGCCTGGCAGCGCTGCAGCTGTGCTGGGAGAGGTGATAACTCCCTGCTGCTGCCAGCCAGGGTGGATTCCCACCAAAAAACAGAGCTCCTTGCCTGGAGTTGGGGTTTGCTACTACTGCTGGTTTGCCTGCCTGTGTTGTGGAGTTGTAGTATGCACAAACCCCAGCAGACTTGGCTGAGCTCTCCGTGTCTCTCCTGTGCTCTAGGACAGACTGCAGTGTTTTCTCCCTTCCTCATCTCTAAAAACTTGTGGGGTTTTTGTCTGGATTTGCTCATTGCATACGATAGGTCCTTGGAGGAGGCTGTTAGTGGGGTTTAGTGTCTGAGCTGTGCGGGGTTGGAGGTGCCTGGTGAGGCTCTGGGATTGCTGCAGCTCCATCCTGCTGGGAGCCAGGGTTAGGAGCTGGCTGCATGTGCTGGGAAAGGCTGGCAAAGTTCAAACACACAGAGCTGCCGTTTAATTTTGGGTGGTTTTAATTCGCAATATCTTTCTAGTAAAGTTATGCTTTGGAACAGAGATAGTATTTTTTCCCCTTAACCTAAATGCTGCATCCTCTATTTATTCCTTTTCCCTTCCCTGCCAAGCACAGAGCAGTCAATGGGTGGAATTTTTTGCAAGAAATTCAGACTTTTCAATTTTAAAAAAAGTTGAGAACACGCCATAATGCTGTGCATGTGCCAGCGAGCAAGTTGTAATGCACACAGCCAAATCAAAATGATCCCACCCTCACTTCTTCCTATCATTTACAAAAACCAGCTGGAAGGACTCAGCCCAGCAGACTGTCTCTAGCAAAGGGGAGCAAAAGTGTTTGGGTGGTGTGTATAGCATCAGGTCCAGTGTCATCATTTGAGGGCATGTGTGCTGGCTGGAAGGACTGGAAACTTGGATATCCGTGTCTAAATCCAGGTTGAGCTGTTCTGTACGGTTTGGAACGTGGCTGAATCCGTGCCCAGCCACAAAATGAAGCGAGTTGTGCTCGTCTGATTTGGGGATTGATGGGTTAAAGTAATGTTTAATGTGCTTTCACACAGAATCATGGAATCATTTAGGTTGGAAAAGACCTTTGGGATCATCAAGTCCAACCTGGCACTGCCCAGGCCACCACTAACCCATGTCCCCAGGTGCCACATCCACAGGTCTGTTAAATCCCTCCAGGGATGGTGACTCCTCCACTTCCCTGGGCAGCTGTGCCAGGGCTGGACAAACCTTTAGTGAAAAATTTTTCCTAAAATCCAATCTGAACCTCCCCATACCATTTCCTCTTATCCTATTTCTTGTTACTTGGGAGCAGAGCCCGACCCCCCCGGCTGCCCCCTCCTGTCAGGGAGTTGTGCAGAGCCACAAGGTCCCCCCTCAGCCTCCTTTTCTCCAGGCTGAGCCCCTTTCCCAGCTCCCTCAGCCCCTCCTGGGGCTCCAGCCCCTTCCCAGCTCCGTTCCCTGCCCTGGACACGCTCCAGCCCCTCAAGGTCCTTCTTGTCATGAGGGTCCCAGAGCTGCCCCCAGGACTGTGCCCAGTGCAGGGCAGCTGTTCCTGCTCTGGAGTTTCTATAAATAGGGTCTGTAGTATGTACCAGGTCCGTGTTCGTTCTCCTAAATATGCATATTTTGCATAAAATTGCACATGAACAGTTTTGCTGTTTCCAAAAACTTCCCAAATATAAAACTTAGATGGCGAAAATCTTCTGGCTGAGAGGGAGTGGGAACCACGTGGAAAGTCTGAGTCAAATGCTGTTTGTTGCAGGGTGAATAGCACAGAAACTTATCTGTTTGAGAGAAAAATGACATTATTTTTGCAGAGGTTTTGAGAAGTCCAAAGTACAAAACTCAAAGCTGTTAAAATCATTATTTTCACTTAATGCCTTTTAGTTTACTTTGGGCTGTAAGCAGTGAACAATTTTCTGGAGCAGTGATATGGCTCTAGTTTTTCTGGCCACTGGAATACGTGGGGTATTCCCCCTTTTTTAGACCAAATTACACTTCTTCTGCCCTTATATATGGAAATATCAGGATTTACTGTTGCAAAAAAAATCAGATGCTGAAGTCTTGCTGTGTTGGAGGTAGGGCAAGGGTAGTTTTAACCTCAGTGGAAGCACAAAGTAGTTGTCTACAGTTTGGCTTTTCTTTTTAACGAATAAACAACATCTTGGGTTTTTTTAAGGAAATTTGGAATTACAGAGTCTGTCAGTGTCCTCATGACAGTCACTTGCCTGTGTTGGGCACGTAAACGAACCAGGGAGGATTTGGCTGGTGCTTAATGCTTCCCTGTCCTCATGGTGTGCGTGGCTCCAGCCTGTGCTGCTGGGGTAGCTGCCCACAAATATTCCCTGGGGACTCCCAGGATAACCCAGTTGAGGAATAAACCCAGGGAACTGAACGTGTTTCAGTCCTGCTCCACGTGGCTTTTAGGCCCTTCCGAGGCTGCCACCAGAAAGGGCTTTTTTCCCCCTCTGCTCTCCATCCACACAGGAGAAGGCAAATCCCAAAAGTTCACCCCCAGAGCGTCCCTACACATCCTGGAGCCATCCCAGGGACACGGGGAACATGGCTAATGGATGGCAGAGCTCCGGGCTGGGCGGCTCAGCGGGAATCTGGGGGGGGAAGGAGTCGGAGTTGGTTGGAAAGATGCTTGGTAATTTTATTCCTTGTCATTTCAGACACGGCTCTGTGATAGTCCTTATGATCTTTAGCCGTGCATTAATCTCGGTGCTGCTGAGCTTCACACCCCTGCTCTTCCTCCATTATAGTGCAAGGTTTCTGTGCATTCCAATTGGAAATAAATTTCTTTATTACACATTCTTTGACCTTGGCATGTTTGTAACCCTGGCGATTGTTAGAGGGGAAAAAGGAGGACTTCTGGGAATAATTGCCTTGTTTGTTCTTTATCTCTGAAGCATTGATACCTGCACTTCTGGGCTGACATAATTAAATCTTAGAATCACAACCGCACCGAGAGAATCTTTCTGTTTCTGCAGGCAACGCTTTATTTTTTCTGTAGGTATAAAAGTGCGGTTTCCCTTTGCAAACCCTCCACAGTGACTTTTGGAAACGGGTCATGCTGGATGTCCAGCTGGAACTGCTCTGCTCTGAGGCTGGAGTTCTGTGAAATAGACGTCACCTTAAAAATAATCCCAGGAAAACATGTGCGGGAAGGGGAGTCAGGAATCAGGTGGTGCTTCTTGGTATCCATAGCGAAAACAATTTTAGAAACCACTCCTCTCATAAATACTGCATTTTTGGGATAGCTCTTCTTGTATTCTCTATTGCCAAGTGCATTGGCATGAAAGCAGCTTTCCTCAAAAATTAATCCGTGCCTGCTGTCTTTTCCCGATGGGGTGACAAGCGCTGTTGTAAGCGGAGCTGGTGCAGCTCTATGAAAAAAATTTAGGGCAAAAATTTATTAAGGACTCGAAAAACAAAATGTTCAGCTATTTTGAAAAAAAGAAAAAAAGGACCAAACCCCCAAATCAAAGGAAGCGACCTCTTCCCGTGGCAGCTTGAGTTGCGCTGGGTGTGAGCGGCTGCGCAGCCGCAGCCTGGAGCTTCACGTTCCTGCTGCTGCATCCCGGATCCCTCCGGCTGCTGAGCATCCTGGCACAGCTTGGGTTCAGCTTGGGCCCTGCACTGAAGAGACAGGGAAGGAATTTTGCCCTGTGAATAGGTGAGGCCCTGGCACAGGTTGCCCAGAGCAGCCTCCCTGGATCCCTGGAAGTGTCCAAGGCCAGGTTGGATGGGGCTTGGAGCAGTCTGGGATAAGTGGGAGGTGTCCCTGCCCACGGCAGGGGTGGAACTGGATGAGCTTTAAGGTCCCTTCCATCCCAGTCCATTTTGGGATTCTCTTTGGTGGCTTTGCTGGTGATCTGCTGAGTAGGAGAGTGGAGCTGCTCGCTGGACTCGCCTTCCTCCTCTGTGAATTTGCACAAAGGTCTTTTATTTCTTCTTTCTGAACATCTTCCCAGTGTAAGAGTAGGTTTACACAGGAGCCAGGAAAATATATATTTTTTTTTAAATGTGTTTTCTCTCCTCTCTCTTTTCCCTAAGGACACAGTGGGATATTCTTCCAGCGTAATCGAAGTCATTTCAACACCTTGTTTTCTAGCAGCTACAATTCATACAGAAAAACTTGCTTGTTCCGTGCAGAGTATCTAGAAAAGAAAAAAAAAACCAAAAAAACCACAGAGAGCCTTGTTAGCAGCTGGGGCAGACTTGTTGTGCTTGTCAGGATGTCAGTGGTGTTCACGTGGAGGCACGAGCCTGTCTTGGGTGAGAAGCAGCCTCAGGGAGACAAGGGCTTGCTGTGGGGTGTGGGGTGTCACCCACTGCCTGGGTGTGAGAGCAGCTACCTCACACAGGGGCTCAGGGAGAGCAGCACCCAGGGCTGCCTTCCTGCTCTGTGGGTCCCCACAAACCCCCTGTAAAACCCTTCCTCACACAAGTTTTGTAGGATCCTACAATCACGCTGGAAAGAAGCACCGGTATCACGTGCAGTGGAGGCTTTTCCAGCTCGGCCGTGTCTCAGTGTAACCTCTGTGACAGCACATCCTTCCTGGAGGTGAAGCTTGAGGCAGGGCAGTGTCCAGGGAGGCCCTGGGACCTCCTGAAGTACAGCTGGACATGGCTGGGGAAATCTTGTGGGGTAAGGCGATGGCACCTGTGGGACTGTACTGAAGGATAGACAGAGGAATAGCTCCAGAGTGTGCTGGAGGCCCAGTTTGTGAGCTGGACATGGGCAAACAGGGGAATAACTCTGGGTTCTCATCACCCTTGAGCTTCATTCTGGGTGCAGCACAGGAGGAAATTAAAGCCTTTGTAGAGAGACTGATTTGACATGCACGTGGTGACAGAAAGTGTGGTGGGGCAAAATCCTCGCAGAAAAGAGGGAGCAGGATGGGTGTGTTTGCTCTCCTGCTGAAATCCTGCCTGGTGCAGACCCCTCTAGAGCTCTGAAGGTGTTGCCTGAAGTTTCTTCTGAATTAGCCCAGCTAAAAGGACCCTCCTGGATGCTAGGGCTGGGGGGGAAGTCAGGGAACTGCTGTGCAAATGGCATCACTTACCTGTGCTGTGTGCAGGTTGATGCAGTTTAGCCAGGCTCATCTAACCCACAAAACCCCTGAGGATCAGGGTGGTGGCCTCTTAAGTGGGATCATCTCACGTGGTGTTACCTCCCCAGCAAAGGCAACACAGATCTGATCACACCTCAGCACTAAATTCATATTAGCCAAAGAATTACGGATTCAGGAACATGCCCTCCAAGGGCTCCCTGGGTTTTCCTGACAAACCACAGCACTTGGCTCTTGCTGGCCCTGCCTTTAGGTTGGGTGATGCTTTATTAGAATACCCCTGTTTTTATTTGCATATTAACTCACAGTATGATCATACAGCTGCCAAAATCCTCTTCTTTCTCAGGGCCTTCTTCCCAGTTGTGCAGTTCTCTCTCCCGTGCATCCCGAGTTCCCAGTGATATTCCTTGCAGGCTGGGTTGTGGGGCAACCCTGGGCAGGGGTGGTGCAGGGAGCAGCAGCGTGGGGGTGTTCATTTGGCCATTCTGTGTTGGGATCTTAAGTTTTTCCCCTCTGGAATTCTGTCCCAGCGTCGCATCCCTGGTGATTGACAGATCTGTGTCTGCATTATTGCAGCGTCTGGGACGCGCCTTCCAGAGGAGAACACTGTTCCCCTGACATGTGAAGGTGTGAAACAAGCTGCTTGGCTCGGGCTGCCTGTAAATCCTGCCTCAGCAAGCAACAAACATCGACATTTTCACGCGGTAAAAGCCTGCCAGCCCTCCTTGTCGTGTTTTGGGGAGGGAAGGATTGATTAAGAAGTTCATTACTTTGTTGGGAGCTACCACAGGGGCTGCAGGCAGTGGGCACAGGACTGTGGCAGTGCTGTGTGACTGGGAGGAATCCTGTAGATACAGACAATTCCATTAAAAACTGTAAAAAGCCCTGAAATGTATTTGCTGCCGTTCCTCTGCCTGAGTAAACAGGGGATCAGGAGCTGGGGACGCTCACTGCCAGGTTTTCAGTGGGAAGCTAGAAGGGAGCCATCGAGTTTGCTGCAGGATGTTCAGACCTCCCTTTGTCGTGGTAATGAGGCAGTGCCTGGGCAGCACAGGCTGCCAACCTCTGCAGAGGTTCCTCTTGTTCTCCTTCAGAATGTTTGGACAAAAAGAGAGACCCTGGGCACGGAGCGTGCAGCAGCCCGGGCTGAGACACATCAATAAATCCGTAAGCACAGCCCCGTGTGGGTACCAGGAGAGAGCCCCTACATGACCTGGCTTGCAGATTTTTCTTCTTTTGCAGTTTAACCTTTTGTTAAAGTTCCTAGGAGTACAAAAAAAAGAAAAAAAAAAAAAAAAAAAGAGGGAATAGGAATCCTGAGGTGTTTCATGGCTCTCTGTCTGTCTGCGGCTCGGCTCAGCCCAGGGCTCTGGTTCTCGGGTTGGCTAAGGAGCTGCTGTCTGCCATCCCCATGGAAAGGGAAATACATCCCATGTGCTCCGTGCTCTTGAGTGCAGAAACACGTGCCAAGGACAGCCTGGCAGCTCCGTGTGCCAGTGGAAAGGTATTGCCTGGATGAGACTTGCTGCTGGAGCAGAGAGGGGAGGACGCCACCAGGCTTTTTGGTGTGGGGCTTCCTATCAAATCGGTTTTGGTTTTGGTTTTTCCCTGCTTGCTGCTCTGAAAGGCTCTTTTTAAAGGAAGTTCCATGGTTGAGTCCTTCAGATTGCAACCTGCTGGATGGGGCCACGGCTACCAAGTGTCAGTGTGATTTCGATGACAGGAGTCATTAAACGACGCTGTAGGTTTGCATCTGGCTTAACGTAGTTTTTTAATTATCTCCTTTCAATAGAAGGTTGGTTTCAGTCAGTTGGTACACTGTGAGGTGAGCAGAGGAGGAGGAGGAGTGTGGTGCTATTGAACATGTCCTCGTGCAAAGGCTTAATCTGACCTGGCAGGATCTCCTTGGGCAAAGTCTGATGGACTTGGAGACAGTGTTTGCTTGGGAAAGGTTTGTGGCACTGGCAGGGGGGGTGTAAGAGCAGTTTAGGTTATTTAAAGCAGGTCTAACACATTTTTTCCCTCCATTTTGTCTGTCTTTGCGGTTTTTGTTACCATCAGAGATGTGCTGCAGCTTTGGGAGATCAAGGGATGATTGGATTGAGTCCTTCATTTGTGATCGGGGTTGGGGGAGCCGTGCATATATTTGTGTTCTTAAATTGATCTCAGGTAAGGTATTTATGTGACAGTCCACAGCTAGATTATATCAGGATCTGAGATAAGAGAGGAAGCAGATGTCAGAGATCACCACGGAAGTTCCAACCCTCTCCTGGCTGCTGTACATTTATTAAGGATTTTTCCAGTCTGCTTCCCTTGCAAACGTTTACCACATCCCTCGAGACTAACTGTGCCTCCTAACAGGGCAACAAGATTTTCATCTGAAGTTTTCTTTTTTATTAATTTGATTCCATTTTTCCTGCCAAAAGCCCCCCATGCTGGTTTTTCTGCTTGATGTTTACACCTTTCAAGCACATATTGATACACATCTTGTCCATCTAAGCTGTGCTCTCACTCAGAGCTGGACGTATTCACATCTTTTGATCCTCCCAGAGAAATTTTTCCCTTCAAACCCTTAAACATTTTTGTTGTTTTCTTTGTACTCTGTTCGATTTGTCAATGTCTTCTCTGGTAATGAGGTGTCCAGAAGTGAATACATTATTCCATTTATGGATTAATTACATCTGTGGAGAGAGGAGACCGGAACATCCTGCTATGTGAGACGTGTGTGTTCTGTCTCTGAAACCAAACTGTCCCTTTAGCTGCCACATCCTTCTGCAATTTCATCTCGAGCTGCTTGCCCTCTGCCTTCCCAGCTCGGTGTTTGGGTGGGTGCATCCCCAGCAGCTCCAGCTCGGAGCGTGGCTGTGGTTTGCTGATAGATCACCTCGGTTTCCGTTCTCTTTCTTCCAAAAGGAAAACTCTTTGTGTGATTTTGACGTCTCTGTCCACATCTGGCAGGTTTGGGACGGCCTCCTGAAGAGGGCAGGGAAATTTCTTGTTTGAGTGCTGTTCACGAGGTGGTCCTGAGTGAAATGAGGCACCTTCCCAAATTTGGGATGTCCCAGGCAAAAGCAAGACTTCCCTTGTTTGTATTTATTTTCTCAGTCAAATCCTGCAATACATTTCACTACATAGTAGGTGAAACTTTATAATAAACTCAATTCTTTCCTCTCCCACATCGTTACCAAAGCTGTTAAAATTAAATCTAACACAGATCCATGTGATTCCTTGGCTGTTTTCTCCAACTCCTTTGTTTCCAGTCGGCCTTGCAGGTGCTAAGTCCTAATCCCTTCTAAAGTTGAGAGAATTGAGGCTGCTCAGATTTTTGCAGGATTTTTGCTTTTAATTTTAGGATTGACTCTGGAAAATGCTCCTGTAATCCACATTTCCATTCTTCTTTTCCTTAAATAAATAGTTTGTGCTAACTGACGAGGTGTTGTCTGCAAGGCTCTACTTGCAGCTTGCTGAGCTGCTCTCTGCAACAGATCCTTTTTTTTTTTTGGATGTTCTCCCTATTCTTTTGCTAGGAATAGAACTTAATTGCATCCATCCATTTAAGTGATTTCCAGAATTAGGTATTAGCCTTATGTTTTGAAGGAATTTGTTAGATTCCCCTTTTAAAAAAATAATTCTTTACAAATAACAACACTTGATTTCCTTGGTTAATTGCACAGATTGAGTGATTTGGCACATGTCTGCATTTTCCAGATACTCCCTTTTTCCCTCCTTCGGTGGAAGCTATTTTTGTAAACTCACCATCACTCCAATAGCACAGGCATCTTCCCTTAATTTACTTTTGAAGACAAATTTAATAAAGGAATTCCCCTTCTTAGCCATATTGGAATCATTCCTTTTTATCTTTTATTAATCCCCCTACTTCTTCTTAACCAGGTTTTCATGTGGATGTTTATAAATCAGTCCTCCCTCATTCCTTAATCCTTTTGTCCAGCGTTAACTCGGACTGTATTTTATTGTTCCCATTTAATTGGCTCTGTAGGAATTAAATGTCCGTGTGGCACTTGCTTGTTCCCATCCTTGTACAAAGAAAGATTTCTCTTAGTGCTCAGCTCTTAGGGAAGCAGCAAATGCTTAAATGCTGTGGGCTTGGGGAGGCTCTCTGCTTGTAGGGTTCTGGGGTTTTTTTGGTTTAGTTTTACTTTAACAATGTTATATTAATCGTGGTGGTCCAAAGTTGCCAAGTGGCCTCTTTTCAGCACGGGGGGAATTTATGTTCTCCCTTTGATTGTCCTTACGGATGCTGGTGGTGCCTCATCTGGAAGGACACTGGGCAAGCCTTACAGAAATGGAGCTGGAGTTTCCTCCCTGACAGTGCAAAGGAAGCAAACAGCCTGATTTACCTGAGCTGACAGCATTCCTGGCCACTGGTGGCAAATTTTAGTAAGCCTGTGATGGAAAGTTAAGGTCCAATTGAACTCTCCAACAGCTGTAATGCAAAATTATATCCTGGATAAAATCAACCTAACTTGGAACTGCTCTCAGTCACTTCAAATCCTCTGCAATGGGTTGGGCTGGGAATTTTTTTTTTTTTTTTTTACTTCTCATTATTTTTCAATCTACATTTGGATCTGCAGCCAAAGGCTACAGCCTCTTGCAGTTGATTTTTTCGGTGCTGATAACTCAACACAATAATTTAGTCAACCTGATCTTCCCTGTTGAATTTGAGCTTATTGGCATTATAATTAATTTTGACATGTAACACCACCCCTCCAACTTTCACTCCCAAATCTATTAATGCGTAATGATGAAAAGTATGTGCTGTGCATAATATTGTTTGGGAGTTGTGGATCTCACATCCTTGTTGTCGGGGAGTGAAAGAGCATTAATGCATTAATTCCTGCTGGCTGCAGCTTGCTGATGACTGGAGATGTGCTGAAGTTTCTTCGTTTGTAGTGACAACTTCTCTCAGTCTAAAGCAGGAAGGTTAGAGGTGAATTTTATTAAAACTACATAGAATCCTGGAATGGTTTGGGTTGGGGAGGACCTTAAAGCTCACCTCGTTCCACTGAGGAGCAAGGGACACCTTCCACTGTCCACCCAACCTGGCCTTGGACACTTCCAGGGATCCAGGGGCAGCCACAGCTGCTCTGGGCAACCTCTGAGCCAACTTTTTCACTTGAGAGTCTTTCTGCTGCACTTTCCAGTGTGCTAATCAATTATAAAACACCGGACTGACTGCATGACATCACACCCAGCCTCGTGGTATTTATAGGACTGCAGCTTTTGCTGCTCGGTTTTCATCAATTTACAAAACCCGATGACGGCCACTGGTCACAAATAACCCGAACCCCTTCAAAAAAAACCACCTCTGCTCTGGTTTTTTCCAAAGGCCACGAGTGATTACATCATCAGCGTGTGGTTAGATTTCATTTTCCTGCTGCACTTAGCGAAGCTCGGGAGCGAATGCCCAGGAGGAATTAAGCTATAAAGGCGCTGACGGAGGAAGTACGTTAAAAGCAATTAGCAGAAATTTAACAAAGTAGATGAAAATCAAATCTCAGCGCGCGCCGAATTTCCGACCCGGCGCTCCACGGTCCCGCTGGTGGGTGGTGTTTCCAGGAGGAAAAAATGTGGTGTTGGGGAAGGAGGAGCTGCACTGCTGGCAGCTCCCAGGGCTGTATCCTCGCTGCTGCGTGCTGGGAGCGGGCAGGGAAAGCTGGAGAGGGACTGGGGATGAGGGGTGGAGGGGCAGGACACAGGGAATTGGGTTCCCACTGCCAGAGGGCAGGGATGGATGGGAAATTGGGTAGGAATTTTTCCCTGTGAGGGTGGGGAGACCCTCAAATAGAATTCCCAGAGAAGCTGTGGCTGCCCCTGGATCCCTGGAAGTGCCCAAGGCCAGGTTGGATGGGGCTTGGAGCAACCTGGGATAGTGGAAGGTGTCCCTGCCCATGGCAGGGGGTAGGAATTAGGTGTTTTTTAAGGTCCCTCCCAAACCAAACCATTCTGTAATTTTATGAAGCCCTTCAGCCTCGGGACACAGTGAAAATTCTGGGAAATGCACATTTTCACGACCATGAGTCTTCTTATTTGTTTTATTTTTTTATGTTAATGTCATGCCAGTGTGTTTGATGGAGATGCCAATTCCTGAGTGTCCTTGGGTTTGAGTTTTGGGGGGTTTTTTTGCCTCTCCCCTCTCCTTTATTAAAGGGAACTTGGCAGATTGTCCTACCTGGGGAGCAAAACCAAACAGCTAGCATGGTTTGAGATCAGGACGGGAGGAAACAAGAGCAGAGAAGTGCTTGGAGAGACAGGGAGCAAACATGTAGGGGCAAACCAGTTTCACTTTGTTCTGCAAACAAAATGGAAGCATTAGCAGAAGGGGCATGCCTGATCTGCTGAGGGCTGGGGTGATGGGCTCAGTGCTTTTCAGAATAACCATTTCGAGTGTGCCCTGTCCCTGGTGTGCACTGAAGAGCCACTCCAGCCCTGGCGGGCTCCGGGAGATGCTGAGGTGGAGGAGATTCTCATTATTTCTTCTAACAGCAATATATTATAACCCCATTGTTATCAGCAGTGCTGCACTGGAGCACTCGTTGAAAGGAAATCAAGATTGAAAAGGACCAAGATGAAGCAAAAATGCTTTGGCTGAGCTCAGTTTGGGGGGCCTGTGAGGAGGACAGGGAGCTGCAGATGGGCGCCGTGCTTCCTCTGCAAAGCCGGAGGAGCCTTGGCAAGGGATGGCTGAGAAGCAAAAGCTGCCCCTGAGCAGGGGCCAGCTCGGGTAGGTCCCACCTGTCCCTGCTGTGCTGGGTGGGAGGCTCGGGGCTGCAGGAGGCACTGGGGTTTAGGTCGCCGGTGGTTACGGGATTCAGCTGAGACAGGGGAGGGATGAGTGGGGGTCTCTGCTGGTGGGATTGTTCTGAGGTGGGGTTGTATCCCCGCCCCAGTGGGTCCGCCCAGCGTGAGCCATGGGTAGAATCTTTCAATCTGTGACAGTTCTGAAGGAGAGGGAGAGCCTTGGATGGTTGTAGAGCTCCTCCTTCCCAGGTATCAGTGGGGAGCTGGGCACCGGGCAGCCCTGGGCAGGTGTAGTGGCACCAAGGTCCTTGTAAGAAACAACTGGGAGGAGGAAGAGGAGGAGGAGGAGGAGGAGGGCGTTGTGGAGGTGAGGGGATGTCTTCGCACAGCCCTGGAGCTTGGGCAGTTGTGGTTCATGGTCATCCTCCTTTGCTGTGCCCCGGGACGGGGTGGGTGCGGTGCTGGGCCCCCGGTCCGGCTGCAGGATCCCTGGGGACTGACCACAGCCCCCAGTCCCGGTCCCTCTGCACTGCTGGGGGCGAGGAGCTGCAGAATTCAGGAGTGAGGTCGAGTCCGGGAAGAAGGGAGGAGTGGGGGGAAGGTGCTTTTCAGATCTAGTTCTTATTTCTGATTTGATCGGTAATAAAATAAATGTATTTCCCCCAGTTTTGGCCATGACAGTAATTGCTGAGTGATCTCTCCCTGTCCTTACCTCAGCCCAGCTGAGAAGGACAGGGATGGAGTGGCTGAGTGGCCACCTGGGGTCCATCCAAGGTCAGCCCACCACGGTATGCCAGCATTCCTTCCTCTCCATACAAACTTTGGAGACAAGAAGTGAAAATTCCTTTTGGAAATGGTTTTCCAAACCTCCTGGCAGACACCAGGACTCTCAGCCTGGCTGGGAGCTGCTGCTGCTGAGCAGCCTTTCTCCAAAAAGTGCCGAATTATGGGTATTGTGAGTTTAATGTAAAGGTGTCAGGTATCTCTGAAGAGAAATTAAGAGAATGTCAAAGGTAAAAACTAAACAAAAGGGCAGACACAAAAAGGCTGTAAATGAGGTGGAAATTGCAGGCAAATAGACAATGGAAGAAAGTTTAAGTAGCAATTTGTACTCCTTTGCACAAGGAAATGCACTTCATTTTTAATAACAAAATAAGATCTTGGAGGATGCTGCACTTCTAAATACAGAGCTAAATATACCCCGAAAAAACCGAAACCGGTTTTTGTGCAGCCGCTCTGAACGCGCGCGCAGCAAAACAAAAGTGAGGAGTTGATTGACAGAGTTAATCTGTCCTTAATAAATGTTTTATTTAAATATTCATTTTCCTCATTTGCATTAATTCCTTGCTCCAGGCCGGCTCTCAGTACAGTACCTTTTCCTGAGTCCTCATCCGTGAGGACCTCCAGCTGCCCTGGCTCTGTGGCGGCTCCCAGGACGGAGCCTTCCCACGGGCATGGAAGTTGGGAAAGATCATTTTCGCCTTGAAATAGGAGCCCACCATTTTTCCTCTCACTTCGTGTGAGATAAAAGCAACAAAAGGGACAGAAACCTTGTGAGGTGAGAGCTGCTGCTGTGTGCTGAAGGTTCTTGATGATGGTGATGGTGATGACAGAGCGGAAGAGAGATGGATGCACTCCGAAAATATTCCTCACAGTTTTTAGGGGAAAAAAGAAGACTTTTTCTTTTTTTTTTTTTTTTCCCTGGCTGTACTGGTGTGATCTCTCCCAGTTAGGGAATTCTGGAGTTGGGCTGGAAGCCCTGGCTGGAGCTGAGGCAGTTCATGTGAGCCCTGGAACGAGCCGACTGTCTCGCTGTGTCTGGTGCTTGAAGCACCGGGAGTTAACTCAGCACCCACAGAAATCCATGGAAATCCATAATCCTCCAAGTGGGGCTAAGGTGGTTGTTTTCCATGCAAAGAATTGCTGGATTAGATGAAATGCCCATCAAAACTGCAGCTGCCAGGGATTTGGAGGGTGTTGCTAATTAAGGGATGTTTGTATTTGGTTCACATGTCAGCGGGAGAAGAAGGAACAATTTCTTCCTTCCTTTTCCCCTTCCCTAATCCCTGTCTGAGCCACACCAGGACAGGTCCCATGCTCCTGGGGATGGCTCTGGTGGCACGTGCCGGCCCACAGGCAGAGCTGGCAAAGCTGCTGTGCTTGAGATGCCTGTCCCTGGAGCTGCTGTGGTGCTGGGATGTGCTCCCAGCTGAGGGGGAAGGGAGATTTTTTCCAGGTGGATTAGAAGGATGCAAAGTCAGCGGTGCCTGGTGCCTGCTGTGGTGGGGGCCTGGAGTGACACCAGAAGAAAAGGGGATGAGTGAAGAACTTCACCCACTTTGTCTCAGACATCTCTCAGAGTCGTTGTCTGGGATCTGGCCTTGGCCAGGGCTTTCCCAGTTTCTGCATCCCCAGGCAGGGCGGGGATCTGGTTCCTCCCCACCAACCCCACATGCACCCTTCTCTGTACGAATTTCTTTAATCTCACTCTTCTCAGTGGGGAATTTGTGACTGCCTCCTCCTCACTGCTCCCAGCTCTAAAACATTCACTGGGATAACGTCTATGACGTGAGGGCTTCCTCCACACCTCCTGCTTCCGTGCCTCCAAATCCCCCTGAATGTTTTCCTGGGACAAGCCCTTATCTTTCCACAGGGATCTTGTAGAATAGATTTGGTAGAGCTGGGGAACTGAGGATAAACACAGAATATTTCTGTGTACTAGCACAGAGATCTTGATTTAGGTGAGAAATAAGTAGCATAAACAAGGTTAAGTGTTGAATTGAAAAGAAAGCCGGGGAAAATGTCAATGTCTTCTCTCTAAAAGAAAACAAAATTAAAACACCCCGCCAGACCCCACCTTATCTATGTAAGTACCTGAGCTGGAATAGCCACAATTTCTTCTGTGCCTGTGCAGAGCTTCAGGTGCTCTTGAAAGCTCAGTCTGCTTGTTTATATGTGAATTAGTGATAGGATTTCTGTACTGCTTGTAAGAAATGAGGCAGAATTTGTTTCAGAGATCTAATGAGTGCTGGGCTGTCTGCAGCCAGCAGAACATCTCTGTCCTGCCTGGAATCAGGCTCTGTCAACTGTGGCTGTGTTTGCTTCAAGAGATGCCGTCACCATCAAAGATACTCACTGTAAATGATTCTGAATGTGTGGATTTTTTGCTTTACAGCTACTTCTGCGTATCCAGGATATTAAAGGGAATGTGTTTTCCTTGAAGGAGGTAGTTTGTACGTTGGAGTTCTTAGAACATGTGCGGAGCGCGTTTGTTTCATCTCAGTTTATCTCATTTTGCCCATTTGTGTTTGTTTATGGGTTGTTTTCTTTGTAAATCGGGTTTAATGCTGAAAGCCATTTATAGAACTGGAATAATGCAAAGCTGACTCCTGAATGATGATAAATGCTTGGAGGAGGAAGGATCTCATGTTGCTTTAGCCATGAGTGCCCCACACTGAGCAGGACAGCTGGATGATGCTCCCTGAGAAGCTGTGGCTAACCCAGCTGCTGCCTGCTCTTCTTCTCCAGATGGAAATCATCCGGAGAAGATCTGGAGGTGATGATGGTGGTCATCATCATCAACATGGAACAACCTGGTCTAGCGCAAGGTGTCCCTGCCCATGGCAGGGGAGTTGGAACTGCATGATCTTTATGGTCCCTTCCAACCCAAACCACAGTGGGATTGAAAAATCCCTTCTTAGAGATGTGGAGAGCAGATGCACTCGATAAGAAGCAGCTTACTGAACTGTGGGTTTGTTTGGTTCATCACTTGTTGTGCGTGTGTGTTAACAGAGGCTCAGGGCTGCCACTGTCGTTTTCAGAATTCAGCAGGTTCCTTTCTGCTGCTGTGGAATGAGTCAGTGCAGTTCCTGCTTTGATTTACAAAATTGGATTTTAATCTCTTTGAAACCATTATGCTAAATCAATTTTTAACATAGCAGAGCAAGGAGGTACAAAGCCTCCCTTGTTCTCCAGTTGTGAACTCTTTGGATGAGCGAGCACTGTATAAACAAGACTTAAACGGCATCGGGGGGAAGGGCTTTGCCAGGATAGAATCATGGAAGGGTTTGGGTCAGAGGGGACCTTAAAGCTCATCCTGCTCCATCCCTGCCACGAGCAGGGACACCTTCCACTATCCCAGGTTGCTCCAAGCCCTGTCCTTGGACACTTCCAGGGATCCAGGGGCAGCCACAGCTTCTCTGGGCACCCTGTGCCAGGGCCTCCCCACCCTCACAGGGAGGAGTTTCTATCTAATATTTAACCTAAATTATCCCCCCCTTCCAGTCTGAACCCATTGCTCTCGGTCCTGTCACTCCAGTTCCTGATGTGGAGTCCCTCCCCAGCTCTCCTGTAGCCCCTTTAGGCACTGGAAGGGTCTGTGGGGTCTCCCTGGAGCCTTCTCCAGGCTGCCCAGCCCCAGCTTTCTCAGGCTGTCTCCAGATGGGAATAGAGTTTTGCTCTGTTTGTGGCTCCAGCGCGATTCGAGATCCCTCCACCCTGGTATTTGGGTTTTTGGGTCTCCCCCCCACCCCAGCCCAGCTCCAGAGCTGTCAAGGCATCAGATGAATCACCCCGGTGATGTTTTGGATTTCTGGCAACAGTAGCCTTGGGCAATCGTCCAAATCCGGCAAGGCACTGATAGTAATGAATGGGAAGCTCATGTGGTTCCATATGGAAAGCGGGGCAGGAAAAGTTCTAAGATGACTCTGTATGGAGACAGACAGGCCTCCATTTGCCCTTTATCCTCCTCTTCCTTTCCCAAATCCGTGCTGTCCTGCTATCTAGCTGGTAAATCAGTCTTGCTGTAGATTGGGGAAGGGGCAAACCCCTTACAAAATCCTGCCTATGAATTCCAGACAGTATTTCAGGCTGCTCAAATCCTCACAAAATTCCAGGCTTTCAGACCCATCCTTCTTGGCTGGTGCCCGTTTGGAGAGGCCAATTGCACGTCCTGTTTGTAATCCTCACCCAGGAGCTTCTGCCCCAAACTCTCCAGGGAAGAAAATCTGACAAAGAACATTTATAAACTTTATGACTTTAATTAAAACTTGGAGAATGAGACCTTCCAGAAGAGTTCACTGGCACTTTTAAAGAGCCACATCCCTGAGCCCTGACCCTGTTGTTGTTTTTCCTCTCTTCTGGGAAAAAAAAAAAAAGGAAGATTTGGTCTGTTTTACTCCTCAAGCGAAAAAAGGGCATGTGGCATGTTATACTTGACCGAATTTTAATTTGTAAAACCCAAAAATAAGCACAAAAATTAACTGCAGAGTAACTAGAGGTAGGGAGGAAGATGAAGAGCAGGGTAATTTCAATCTTCCTAAAAATCTCTTTTAGGATAAAAAAAAAAAGTCTCTTGCAAGATTTAGTCAATTTGCTGCATAATAAGTCTCATTGTCTAAGAGTTGAGGATGTTCCTGAAACAATAATCCAGACCTTGGGGGGCTCAGCCTGGAGAAGAGGAGGCTCAGGGGGGACCTTGTGGCTCTGCACAACTCCCTGACAGGAGGGGGCAGCCGGGGGGTCGGGCTCTGCTCCCAGGGAACAGGGACAGGAGGAGAGGGAACGGCCTCAGGTTGGGCCAGGGGAGGTTTAGGTTGGATATTGGGAAAAATTTCTTGGTGGAAAGGTTTGTCCAGCCCTGGCACAGCTGCCCAGGGCAGTGGTGGAGTCACCATCCATCCCTGGAGGGGTTTAAAAGCCCTGTGGCACTTGGGGACATGGGTCAGCGGTGGCCTTGGCAGTGCTGGGGAGGTGGTTGGACTGGATGGTCTCAGAGGGATTTTCCAAGCTAAATGATGCTGTGATTCCGTGATTTTAAGAGCCTGGGGTCAGAGCTGTGCTCGTCCTGTCTGTGCTGTCACGTGGTGCTGGGTATTTCTGGTTTGCCCTTTATTTCTGATCCCTGGGCTGTTCCTGCCTCTGCAGACCCAATTCCTTTGGAGCAGCCCCATAACTGAGCTCCTGGGGGCTCTTGCTTTGTTGAAAAAACATGGTTCTAGTCCCCATTTTTGGCCAAAATGGCAACTTCCACTTCTTTCTAATCCCCTTCCAGCTTGAGAGGGAGCACCTGAATTTGCTGATAATCTGTGATTATTCCATGCTAATCTTGCCGTTGTAAAGGATGGCTCTGCTTGACACTCAGCAGATGAGTTAATTATTTTCCTTTATATCACCTGCCCTCCAGGCCAGACTTCCCGAGAGCTTTTGGTCCATCTTTGTTACCTTCACTGTTCAGCATGGATTAGTTCTCTATGCTCTCCTTGCCTGTTGTAGGTAAGGTTGTTCAGCATCCCCAAAAAGCATCATTTTCTTTTCCTTGGGTAGCAGTTTTACCAGATAAATCACCGCTGCCTGGTTATTTTGCAGGCTGTGGGATGTGTGGTGCCCTTTGGAGCAGGCAGCCCAAGCTAAATCCCAGGATAAGGCTTGGCACAAAAGCTCGGGGTTACAGGCAAACAGGAGAAAATCACTGGAACCTCACAGTGTTGCCAGTGCTGGAATATAAAAAAAAAAACCATTTCAAAATGCTGCACTGAACTACTTAGTTCTGAGCCAGGATCCCAAAATAACCACCTTTCAGTTGGTAAAATAAATTATCAAAGTCTTTCAGATCCAAATGTAATGCTTGGGCAAATTAATCCATTGTTGTATTGTTATAGTGCTCTAATCATATTTTTATATATCCCAGGAGTTGGAACTAAGAAGCATTTTGCTGTCAGTGCAAACACAATAATAAGAATAGTCTTAACAAAGTGACATGCACTTAGTTGACTTTCTGAAATACATTTCAGCGGAAATTACAGATGCTTTTTTACTTTTCATTATCATTAAGGTCCAAATAACTTCCTTGTATTGAAACCCAGGCTTACTTTATCTGCTTTAATAATTATATTGAGGCTCATTATGGACACCTTGTTTGTAATTCTGGCTTTTCTTATTGAATTCTGAATGTGTTATTACAAAAGTATGTACTTTAACAGATGGAGTATATTATGGCAACGTTTAGTTCCAGTTGATCTTTTCTACGGAGCACGCTGAACGATCTCGGGCTAAATACAACCAAGACAACATCTAGCTGGATTTCCCCCCTCCTGCCCCCCAAAAAGCATTTTCCAGGCTGCTTGGGGGAAAGCAGAAACCAAGAAATGCCACTGGATTGAGCAGGGCAACTGGAAAAGGTGGGATGATGAAGATCTGGTGATGAGGAAGAGGTGTGGAAGCTGCATCAAAGGCAGGGGAGAGTTCTCCAAGAAAATATCATAGTTGATGTCAAGGTTGTCTCATTTGCCAGTGGGATATTGCTTTAATGGTGTTCTTTTTTCCTCTCCAGTTTACATAATGAGATCAAGCTAATTAAACCATGTCTAGCTCTGGGAAAAGATCAAAATGTGAGCTTTTTTTATTGCACTTTATTAAAACCTTCACCCTGTAATGGAAGATTATAGGAAGTACTTTGCTACCAGTGCATCTTGCTGATCCCTGAAAAATGCAGCTCCTCTTTTTTTACCAATACTTCCTGGGTTTTAATTGTGTTTTCTCCAAGTTGACCACATTTTGGGAGCTCCCAGAAGGTGCACAGTTGATGCGGTTGGGTTGATTAGGTAAAGCAGTAATAATGAGTAGATGCAGTGAGGTGTTTTATGCAAAAGCCAGCGACAGTAAAACCTTCTGAAAAGTGTCTTTTTCTGTAGAGTTGTGGAGGAGTTGCTTAGCCCAGTTCATTCAACACATTCCTTGTCCCACACAGCTGACTGACCACTGCTGGGGGGACACTCGGGGGTCTCCCTGGACCTAAGGATGGTTTCCTTTACAGCCTCCTTGCATTTGAATGTATTTTTTCCCATCCAATTTTGCATTCCTTAAAAAAAAAAAAAAAGAGAGAAATGCAAGGGAATGAAGTGAAAATATGGTGACTTTTATTGAGGTTAAGTGCAAATAACCTCACTGCACTTGGGGATGCTGGTGACTGCCTGCCCTCCCTGCCGTGGCAGCAGCTCCAGGTGTGTTGTTGGATGAACCCAGCGGTGGCCCACGTCTCACAGAGGTCCCACGACTCAGCCCTGGCAATCCAGCTGCTGGATTTTCCCCTCTGCAGGGTCGCAGGTGAGTCCCCCCCGATGTCAGTGCCTGTCAGCGTGCGTTGGTGGCAGCGCTGCCGCCTCGAGCGGGTCCGGATTACGGGAGGCTTTCCGGGCTGGTATTAAGGCAAGGAGCTCTTGCCAACATTAATACATGACTGCATTAGATCATCCTAATTATATTGCGAGCTGGAATGATTTCAGAAGCATGGGGAAGGCAGCGAGGGCTCTCCCATGCCTTCTGCCCTTGCAGAGGAGGCAAGGTTCGAGTGTTGCCTTCTCTTCCATAGGGGAGGCACAGCTGTGGTGGGGCTGGGAGGGAAGCTTCTCCTGACTGGGCTGAAGTGCAGAGTGCCTTTGAGGTCCCACTAAATCACTGCATTTTCCCAGTTTCTCCAAGGAGCTCTCCACTTCGAGCCTCAATGGAGACGTGGAGGGAAAGGAGGGGAAGAAGCAGGGAAGCTTTTGTTTGAGGCGTGTTGCACTGTCCCCACCTGACAGGGTGGCAATGTAGCTGGGCTCTGCCAGCTCTGTGCTCTTCCTTGCCCTGCCAGAGCTCCCACGGAGCCTGGCAGGGACTGGGATGTGCAGGGGGACCGGGGATGTGCGTCCTGTAGGATTTCCCTGCGTCGGTAACAGCATTTATTCATTCCTGATGAATAAATGGGCTCCATGTGGAAGCAGAGCTGGATCCACAGGGGTCAGCACAAACCTCTCCTCGCCGTGATGGGCTTCAGATGAGGCCCTGCAGAACAACTGATGGTGGGTTGGGTTTTTGGTTTTTTTTAATCTATGCAAGATCTTAAAATATATTAGGGTTAATGAAATCAGTGCAATTGGGAAGCGCTGCCTGTGACGGACAGATGGCCAAAAGCACTTGGAAGTACAAGTGGGTTTGCACCAGAAGGAGAGCCGGGATCTGGCTGACGGGTGCCACGTGCCGTGGGCACGGACTGGTGATGCAGGAGGAGGGAGCGCCCTGAGCCCCCACCCTGCTGAGGCGGTGCTGGTTTGCTCCACCTCAAGGTCCCAATCCTGCTCTGCTCCCGTTGGAACGAATTCCATCCCATCCGTGGAGGCAGCGTTTGAGCTCCCAAGTAAAATTTATTCTTTCAAAGAAAGCAGTCCTTGTCATAATTAAAGATATATGTGTGCTTTCTTTTCCTGTTCAACTCCAGCAGCCACTGAAGACACTTAATAATGTTTTTTGCAGTATTTCGGGGGTATGAATGTACATGGAAATTACAGCAAAGGCATCATTTTTTTAACAGCTGTGTTTAGTTGAATAACAGATTTAGAAAGTGCAGACTTTAATTAATCTGTGTTTTCTGCTGGGATTTCAGCACCATCTGATTTACTTTTCATGGCTGAAAAGTGTAATTGTAGTTTTTCCCTTTAGCTGCGAGTTTATCCTCCGAAGAAATCAATTTGGTTCTTCTTTTTCTTAAAGCAAACTCAATATCAAACTGATGGTGGTACCTGGGATGCAGTACAGGTAATGCCCTGGCTCAGGCTGCTGTGGAGTGGAGAGCAAATTGCTGTCAAATGGTTTGCCTGGAAATGCTGTTTTTCCTCTTCCCTGCCTTGCTGAGTATCACAGCAAGCATCCAAATCTGTCCTGTACTCTGGGGCTGGAGGCCAGCTGTGTGACTGGAAGGTAAGGACTGGTGTTCCTGGAGAAACCTCTGAACATGAAGGATTTTCATTATCTTTGATACAGTTTTTTTTAGTTGGAATTATGGTAGGGAGACTCTCTGTGCGCATTGTAAAACATGTTTGTGTGAGGCTGTTGCTGTAACTCTGCAGATATTCCTCAAAAAACTCTCTCCTGGAGGTGCTGGGGGATGCCTGGGGATTGCAAACAGTGGTGGAAGCGGAGTCAGGGAGTGGGGAACCGCAATGTTAAATTGCATTTCTCGTGCGCTCTTGGTCGCTCGTGGCTCCGTCTCTGTCAGGATCAGTGTGAGTGTTGTGAACATGCAGAGGTTCCGTGCCTCTGGTTTGGGATTTTTCTTTTAAAATCAGCCTGTTGTGGAAACGTATCCTTGTCCCACCTCTACTTTTGCCATGGGACAAAGTTCCCTGAGCTGAGATGAGAACTTCTGCCTGGGTGTTTGGAGTTGCTCAGCCAAGTTGCTCCTCTCGGTGTCTGCTGGCTCTGGAGAATCCACAGGGGAATGAGTGTCCTTGTCATCCAAACCCTTGTGTGAACCAGCCTTTTCTTCCCCGTGAGGGTGGGGAGGCTCTGGCACAGGTTCCCAGAGAAGCTGTGGCTGCCCTGGATCCCTGGCAGTGCCCAAGCCCAGGTTGGACAATGCTTGGAGCAGCCTGGGACAGTGGAAGGTGTCCCTGCCCATGGCAGGGCTGGAACTGGATGATCTTCAAGGTCCCTTCCCACCCCAACCATTCCATGATTCTGTGAAGAAGGAAAGCTGCTGGGACCCTCTGTCAACAGTGGTGAGCTCCCAGTAGCTCGTCGTGAGCTGGGTTGGGCGGAAGGAAGGTTTTTACAAAAGAAGGGCATTACTTGCATTCTTGGAGAAGGCTGTGTAATTTTAGTTGCTGTCAGATGTACTTTCCCCCCCATTTCTCTTTTCTGAGGTTGGTGTGGGGTGTGATGTCTTAAGGGCTTTGTGTGCAAAGCCCACAGGGGCAGAAGGGAAGCAGCGCTTTTAGAGTCTGAGTGGAATCTTAGGATGGCTGCTAATCTGAATAAGATAAAACAAAAAATCTTGATGGGCTTTAAAACTTATTTTAATTAAGGTTTTCCCTTTCATCTCACCAAAGCCCTGAATTAGCTCCTTCATTCTGCCACAAATACACACAGTCCCTGCTGGTATAGGCACTCAAACGCATGGAGAGCTTCAGCTGAAGGGTCAAACCCAGATTGGGAAACACCATGTGCCCAAAATGAATTAAAGCAGGGCTTGGGTGAAGTTAAAAGAGGCCAAACTACCAGATGCTGGGGTTCTGCAGAGGAATCCTGTGCTTCCCAGCTTTATCGAAGAGCATGGGACTGGGAGAGCTGCTGTTACCAGCCCATGGAGCTGCAGGTTTGACACGGTGGTTTTTTTGCTCTGTAAAGGCTTGTCCAGACACTTGTGCCTTTTTGTGGTGCTCCACACCCTTGGATGGCTTTGCTCCACACCCTTGGATGGTTTTGCTCCAGTGCTTTTGCTCTATGGGCTTTGCTCCATGGAGTTTGGGAGGTGATGCTTGGTGGGAACTGGACACAGCAGGGTACTGGGCCCAGGTCTCCCTGCCTGGGAGATGATGCTGTGAGCTGCTCTGGATGTCTGGGGGTTTCCATGAGGTTCCTGGTGTGATTTCTGCTAAAACTGGCATATTCTGACACAACATTTCGGCCTCGATAAGTTGATGGGCAAATTCAACAGGAATTTTTCGAATAGCTCCGCTCTGCAGCTCCCGTGCTGTGCCAGGTTTTGGCTGGGGCATCACTTGATAAACGCTGGTGAGGGGCCCTCCCTGGAGAGGCATTTGGGACCGTGTGTCCCATCCTCTGTGGGGTGATCCGGGGTGCAGCCGAGCCTCCCTGCGCGGGCTCCGCGTTCCCTTCCCACGCGAGCTCCGAGAGCCTCTCTGGAGCGGCTGTTCCGCGGGGTGACCCGCTCGCTGCAAAGTTTGACCCAGGCACGGTGCCAGCCCGAAGGAAGGCTGACAAGTAATCAGGAATCAAAGGAGCCACCTGCACGCCACGGGGAGCCGCTCACCGGGTGGCAGGCGAGCGGTGCCAGCGCTCATCGCCGAGCCTTGTTCTCCAGCCCCACTTCCCAGGGAGGCGACGCGGGAGGGGGCTGCTCCCTCCCTGGCTTCTCCGTGCCCTCAGCGGGGATTTGGAGAGGGATGTGAGGTGGGATCGTGGCTGTGTGCATGTGCCAGGACACTGTTTCATCAGGGAGAGAACCAAGGGGGAGTGTTGAGAGCGATGGGGTTGGGCTGCAGCATCTTTGGGGCTGCTGATGCTGCGGCAGAGGAGAGGGGACAGCCGAGCTGAGCCGGTCACCGTGTGAAATTCCCACTGCTTTGGCCGTGTGAACCTGCAGGCTGCTGCACCGCCAGCAAATAGCCAGGGAGGAAAATAAGGCCTTTTAAAGAGCATTTTTATCCTCTGCTGGTTGGTAAGAATGGCCCTGGCGGGTGGGAGGGAGGCAGAAGGGTGGCGTGATGTGCAGATGCCGCTGTCACTGCACACGCGCTCCCGGGGTGTGCTCACCCAGCCTGGAGCTGGCAGCTCCCCATTCCCTCTTCAGGGGGCACAGAGGATTTGTTTTGGAGAGGGAGAGCGTGAGATGCGTGTGTGGCCACGTAATTACTTGGGTTTTGTGTCGAAGGAAGGCACATGGAAGTCACCACCCCCCTCCAGCCCCACGCTGCCCTGTGCCTGTCACCCGCAGAAGGATCTAGCCCGATACATCCAATTTTTGGTCTCGTATTAGGATAGGCCTTGATAGGATCTCTTTTAAACAGCAAGGGAAATTCACTCCTGCCCTTCTCCCAGGGGTACACTAGTGGGTTTGGAGCAGTCCCTGCCCTTTCCCTGCTGTGCCGACTGCAAGGCGAGGGGAAGCCGGTCTCCAAAGTGCTGCGAAAGGAAACTCGCTCCTGCGAAGCTGGGCCAAAAATGAGGGGTTTTTATAGCGTACAAATGTTACCTACAGCTATTTATACACCCTCCTCAAAGGCTATTTATACCCTTCCCCTGCTTCTGTGCTGCTGGCTGGAGAAAATCCTTACATTAGTTGTTTTCGGCAGCGTGGGATGTTCTTCAGCCGTCGCCCGACTGCAGGACCGTCTGTTTCCAACATCATTCCTGGAAGAAGAGGGCGATTCATGGGCTGCAGCCACTGCCACGGCTCTGCAAGCAGGGTTGGCATCGTGGGTGCCAGTCTGATGGAGGGGAGAAGGGGTTAAAATGCCCGATGGTAGCAGTGTTAATGAAAGCTATGAGTTGGTACAGCTGGAGGGGGTGGCTAATTGCATCAAGGGTCAGGAGTAAGTTTTTCCCCCCTCTCCCACACCGTGCAGTCGATCAGGAGCAGTGTAAGGTTATTTTATTGTTTCCAGGAGCGCCGGACCCAGGCTCCCTGCGGGAGGTCGCATGCTTGGCTTGCTGCATCATTGATCCAGCCTGCCAGAGAAATTCTTTATTCCTCTTAAATGTGGACTTGCACTTAGAAAGCAAACAATCCTTTAACATTTCTGAGGCTGAAAGCAGAAAAACGAGTGGCTTTTGTCATCAGGGATGCTGTCTTTTTTGATCGCTCTGGGAATCCAAGGGAATGTGCTACCCAACAAAGAGCAATTTTGTTTTAAAAAAAAAAAAAAAAGGGGGGAAAGGGAAGGGATTGCAGCTTCCTGTGCTCTGGATAATTGGGGCTGTCTCCTCTGCAGCTCCACGGCACTCCAGTGACTGGGTTTGGAAGTTGAATGGTTTTCAGGTTTCCCTGACTCAACAGCCTGAAGTTTCCAGTTCAGTTTATCCCGGCCGGCACTGGTGTGCTGAGTTTGGCAGCCACCCCTTCTTGCAGCCGTGGATATTTGCTTATGACAGATAAACAAAGATCTCTTCATTATCTTTGGAAAAGTGCTGTGTCCTGTTAAAACATCATCGCTGTGTCCGAGATTGGTTTTGTTTTTAGAAATGCTGAAGGAATGGCTTTTTGTGGAAGGCTTGTCCCAGAGGAGTCTCCAGGAGCAGAGCCTGGTTTACCTTGGTCTCCTGCATTTGAATTTTGCCTTCCTGCAGCTGAGGTTGCCTCTGTCACTGCCCCTTATTTCCAAGACATGCTGGTGATCCCTTGTGGATCAGCACTGTGCCTTGTGCCACGGGGCTGTGGTGCAGAGGGAGCTCCCGGGTGGCTCCTGAGCTTTTCCAGTGCTGACGGGGCCAGGACACCATTGATGCCACTTTTCAAATACCATGAAATTGGGCAATAATGCTTCCTTTGAGTCGGTGCTTGGTTTTTCTTACCCCAAGCCGAACTTTTCCAAGGCTGCCTGCAAGTTCTCTGTGCCACAGGCTCTGGCTCCCGGGTGCTGCCGATGGGGAGAAGCTCGGGCAGTGTTTGCAAATCCTCCTCTTCTCCATTCCCCTCACTCCTTCTGTTGTCCCTTTCTCCACGATGACAAAAAGGTGGCTTTCTGTCATTATTTTGTGCAGAAAGAACCTTCCGACTCCTCCTGAACCCGCAAATGGATTTCTCAACCTCCAGCCGTCCGAGGTGTAAATGAGATGGGAGCGGGGGCTTTGCACAAATCCTCGCCAGCAGCCTGCTCCCTGCCTGCTTCATTTGACATTTTTCTCCCCTAATAGGGATTATTTTTTCCAGAAATGCCCCCCAAATTTGTTCATTCTCAGCGCTGGCGTCGGGAGGTGCTGGCACCGTGCAGCACCAGGGGCAGGGACCCCCAAATTCCGAACAATCGTGATGTGCTCTGCGGCTTGGGCAAAGTGCATTTGTTGCCTTGGAAACAAATAGCAGCAGTGAACAACTCAATGAAATTTATGGAATCAACTTCAATAAATCTTGATGATAAATGTGCAAAAACATACCCAGTTTGATGAAGATCTCCAGTATGCAGATGTGAAGGATGGTAGTAAGTTATGTAAGCGCCTCGGTGCCGATTTTGGGCTGCCACGGTCGTGTTCCTATAATATGGGCTTTTTTTGTTGTTTCTGAGGAAGCTGTCTGCTGCTTTTCATAGATATGGCATTTAATTTTAATTTCCAGGGTATCTTTTAGTTTAATTGGCATGCTGGATGATTACAGTGGGTTGTTTTGTCTTTTGCAAAGCCTGATTCATATCAAACTCGGGATAAAAATAAAATTGAGAGCGGTGGCAATCCAAGGGAGCACAGAGTGCCACGTCGCCCGCCTCCGAGAAGGGTGCAAAATTTCACAAATTAATTCAAGCAGTTATGTAGGACATCTCCCTAATTCCTTGTATCAGCCTGTGAGTGTTCCAGACAGGGACGGGTCAGGGATTTTGTAGTTACAGCCAAGCTCTGTGGCAGATTTCACTCTCACGTGGAAAGGTCTCTCTGTTTACCTGTGCATAGGGACAGGGTAGGTTTATTGTATCTCAGCCAGTGATATTTTCTAAAATTGATATTTTTCATTCCTGGTTTGACCTGTGGATCGATGAGGGTTCAGGAATATCAGTGGACTTGTCTGGAGATGATGCTGTAAACCTTTAACACAGCCCTTAATGCAATGAGATGTTTTCCCATTAGTTCCCTCGCCTCTTCTCCTTACAGGGCCTTATTTTCCACGATTTTCTGCCAGGTCAGGAAGCACTGGGAATATTTGTTTCTTCCTTTCATGGTGTGTTGGGCCCCAGTTTTGCCCTTCAGCAGCTGAAGGGGGCTGCATGAGCCACACCCTCCCTCCGTCCCCTCTGCTGCAGCCGCCCCAAACCCAAGCCTGCCCCCATGGACAGGGATGTCAGAGAATCCCAGAATGGGTTGGGTTGGAAGGGACCTTAAATCCCATCCAGTCCCACCCCTGCCATGGCAGGGACACCTTCCACTGTCCCAGGCTGCTCCAAGCCCCAGTGTCCAGCCTGGCCTTGGCCACTTCCAGGGATCCAGGGGCAGCCACAGCTGCTCTGGGCACCCTGTGCCAGGGCCTGCCCACCCTCCCAGGGAACAATTCCTTCCCAATATCCCATCCATCCCTGCCCCCTGCCAGTGTGGAGCCATTCCCCTTGTCCTGTCCCTCCAGGCTCTTGTCCCCAGTCCCTCTCCAGTTCTTCTGGAGCTCCTTTAGGCACTGGAAGGTGTTATAGGGACATTATCACCTTTCAGAAGTTGCCTCCCTGTATCTTAAGCCAATTTCTCTGCAGAGGCCTCTTCTTCCCACCCTGCCCAGGAGGTGCTTTGGTTTTGATGAATACTGGAGCTCTCTTGGGTGGACTGGTCACCTCTTAACCTTGGCCCTCCCTTTTCCTTCTCTTACAACATCTTTTTAACTCCTGGCATGAGATTGTTTCGGAACGTAAAGACTTCATGTTGGTGCTGTCCTTGGAGGGAAAAAAATCCAGCCAGGATCCTGCTCCTGCCCTGGCACCTGGATCGCTGCCGTTGTTTCAGGGGCACCACTGTAATTTGTTCCTTGGATCTACCCAGATTCCCAGCCAAGCCCTTGTGTTGCTCAGTACCTTCCAGCCCACAAAGTCAGCCCTGATGTGTGGTGTGGATTGGGGAAATCCCTGTGGGTGTTGAGGATGACGCCTGCAGATCACCCCAGCTCTGGTAGCGGAGCTTGGGGTGCAGCTCTGCAGAGCCTGGGGCTTGCCCAGAGCTCATCGCCATGGGTTTTAATTTATTTAATGCTGGGTGTATTCCTCGCCTTGGCTGGGATCAAAATCCGAGTTTCCCTTGAATTTCCTCAGGTGTGGAGGGCTGGAAACCCAAAGGGCTTCTCCAGAAACCCCGGGCACGTGGGATGGTTGCTGAGCTCTGCTCTGATGTTTACAGACCAGCAGAGCTCTTCCCATTAACATCCAACTGTATAAGACAGCTTGAACTCCGTTAGGAGCTAAATTTAGTGACTCACTAACTCCTTTTTGGTATGTTTTTGTAATTTCATTGTATTATGACATTTGATTTTAAATTTGCATGAGTAAATGAGCCTCTTACTAAGTCAGGTAAAAAGATTTTTCACTTATCTACCATGAAATAAGACATTAAAAAAATAGTGAGAGGAGAAAGCAACGTATCCTTGACATATTTAGTTTACATTTTTTCCAACTGTGCTGACTGAACGTTTCTAGCCATTAATGATCCAATAAAGCTGTTTGTACCGCTTTAACAGGCAAAATAATTTCACATTAGGAATACATTTTGTAATTAATTTAGTATTTTGTGGGGGAACCCTATTTTTGGAAAATACAAATTTACATTTAATTGCACTCACAATCTGACTTGGAAGATGCAGCGAGTGAAAACTGGCCTTTTATGGTTCACCTCCAAAGAGTAAAGTCCATGGAGGCAGTTAACAGTAGTGAACAACTTTAATTGGGATTTCCAGGACTTGTTCAATGAATTTCCTGCAGGGTTCCTTAAAAATACCCCCTGGGCAGTGAAGCTCCTGCAGCTGGTGGAAGATGAGGCCACAACCTTCATCCCTGGGGTTCCACCAGCTCCTGATTCACTAACATGGATTTACGGGTTGGCTTCTTCAAGTATTTCTGAACTTTTATTCAGGATAACCCTGGCAAGACCTGAACAACTTTGGGATTTGCACTTCAGAAGTGTTTTCCCTCTCATTTCCTACTGGAGAACAGACCACCCAAGGTCCTGCTGCCAGTGGGATTTGGGGGATGGATGTGGGGAGCATCCCTTTGTTTTGTTCAGGTGATGAGCAGCAAGGAGATGGCACTGGTGATCCTTTGGTCCTGACCTGGGCTCTGGTGATGAGCTCACGGGGAGGTGAAAGTTCTTCTGTTAATTACCCAGCTTTTTGACTCTCTCCATCTCTCTGGACACCACCAGCTTTAATTTTTTTTGTGTTACTGATATTTTTTTTCTTCTTTTTCCCCCTGTTTCATTAACAGTGACAGATGCTTTTAATTAAAAAGAGAAGGCAAAACAAAATCCCGAGTAAAACAAAAAGAGAATATTCTAATTTGGCGTGACATTATGAAGCAGGATGGCTCCTGGCATCCAAGGTATGGAAAAGGTCATCTTCCACAGCTCCAGCCTTTTGCAACAGTGGAATTAAGTTCAAACTCAGGCTGGTTTTGAAGTCTTAAGTCTCTCCAGGGATTCCTTTCATAACATCTTCGAACTGGATAACACTACAGTAAATGAAATACACTGCACTGGATTAAAGGGTTATTTCCCCTGTGTGTCGAGCTGACACAGAATCCCAACCCTCAGGTTGCCTCTGAGTTGTCTCTATCTGCTGATACCCTCCCTGCTTTACATAACAGCTCTCGGAGTTTTTGCAGGGAAACTTTTGCCATTATTTATTCGGCCCCGGCGCTCGCGGAACGATTTTATGCGGCGAGGAGCCCAAATAAAGCAACCGAACGGGGAAGGGATTTAATGGGCTTCAAAAGGTGAGGGAAGCAGCGCAGGGCAGAGCGGAGCTGCCTCTCCAGGTCCGTGGTGCTGCTCTGTGATTTGTGCTGCAGCACAGACCGGGGCTGTGCCCGCATCGCCGGTCACACGTTCGGCAGCGGGGCTGAGAAATGCTGCTGTGCTCTGAGCTGGCTCTCCCGGCAGCCACCGTTTGTCAGGGGTCGTTTGCAGTGTGTTTTCTTGTAGAACAAATGTTCCTTTTGACTTTGAACTTAGTGCCTGGTGCAGCTCGTGAAGGTTTTGTTGAGGGACGGGCACCCAAACCGCTGCCATCTGCTGAGCTCCAGAGCACAGGGGAAAAACCAGTGCCTTGAAATCTTGGAGCGTTGGCTCCTCCAGCTCCGTTGTGCCATCCCATGGCCAGTGCCCCGTGCCAGGGTGGCCTCTTGATGCTAGGGAAGATGTTGTCTCCAAGCTTGGCGTGACAAATCACGGTGGGCATCCATTGAACCTGCTCTGGAACAGCACAAAGGGTCTTGATCCTTTGTTTCCCCCACCAAAACACTGATTAAAGACCCCTCCAGAATCACGGGGAGCCTGTGAGACACGAACTGTGCAATAACATTTTGACAAGGAAAAGGGAGAAAACTGTTTCTTTTCCCTCCGTGACTCCTCCCATGGTATTTTATCCAAGGCTGCCTGGGTCAGATGGAAAACTGGAGTTGTGCTATGAAGTGTTTATTTAAGATAAAATGGATCCTCCATATGCTTGATCCATTTGGGGTTGGCAGAAGCAGGGCACTGTGCTCTGTGTGCCCCTGTGTACCTCTGGATCCTGTTCTTTGCTGCATCTCTGCTCCCACCATGGCTTGGTTTCCTCCCACACCACGGTTTTCTCTGGATGTGCTTGTGGATACCGCTGGAACAACCACTGCTCCTCCCAACCAGCCCAAACCCCTGTCCTGAGAGCTGGGGGATCAATGGGGCTGCTGCTCTTCACAAGGATGGGGAGATGCTCCTGATAATTCTAATGTGCTTTGTCTCCATGAACTTTTGGGATGAGGTGTCGGGGCCTGGGGCTCTGTGGAAGGTGTTCAGCAGGATTTTGTCCCTGGTGGAGGGTTTCTGCTGGCGAGGAGGTGACCCCACAGGCATCAGGTTCCTCTGTCTCTTGAGTGTTATTCACATTTAAACACCCACAGGCATTAAAAACACGTGGGAAACGATACTTTGGGGATTCTGCTGTCCACGAGTAATTAAAATCAACAACATTTTAAGATTTCCCTCTTACTGAACAACCTGGGAGCAGAGGCAAGGGCAGGGAATTGCGGGTGCTGGGGAGCTGGAGGTACCCTCACGCTCCCACAGCCCCCGAGACGGTCGGTGTCTTTCCAGGAGGTCTGAAATCTCCCTGGAAAAGCTGGGACATATTGAAAATCTGCTCCGAGCTCTTAGCACTTCCTCCAGCTTATTTCTTCAAGTATTTAAAAATATATTTTATAGCACTAAAATAAATGTTAATGAGTCTGCATGGCTCGGGGCTAACAATAGTATTTCTATTTTCATCCAGCAGCCTGGCAGGGCATTTGGCGATGGAAGAGCTGGATGTGGAGACCTGGCTGTTTCTTTCTGACTTGGTCCTTGATGTCTTGAACAGTTTTATTCTCTTGTGCTTTACTTTCCCTGTTTTGCTAAATAGCAATGAAAAAGCTTCCTTGCTTTGTTCAGGCACCTGGGATTTATCAAAGGCCTCTGGGCAAGTGTTAAATGCTGAGCTGGGTATAAAAAGCGTTGTTTAGTGTTATGTTTATACCTCTTCAGTGTTAGCATGTATTTTTATATACTCCTTGCGGTGACCTTTGTGTTTTTCCAACCAAGCAGACAGTCTCCTTGACTCGGGGGGTTGGTTTTTTCCACTGCCTGCCGTGGCATCTTCGAGCGGTTTTGTAAATCACGCTTTTTTGGGGGTGTTTTGTAAATAACGCTTTTTTGGGGGGTGTTTTGTAAATAACGCTTTTTTTGGGGGGTGTTTTCAGTGTTTGGGCTGGGACTCACGGTGCTGGAGGTGCCAGTTGCATACAGAGGATGGGAGAGTTGCCATGAGGAAAATAATAGCGTGGAAGTCCGTTCCTCTCATTCCTCACCTTCCTTGTTTCTCTCAGCTACAATGAAATGATATTTTAAGGATCCCTGGCTGCCACCTTCGATGGGCAGTGATTTGGGGAGGGAGGGTAGGGTACCCCAAACCCTAAGGAGCTTCCACAGGAGCAGGGCACGGAGTTGGTGGTGGGGAGAGGTGTGGGAGTAAATGGGATGGCAGGAATTCAACCCTGGCACGGTGTCAAAGGCAGCGAGCCCTGCTCGGAGCAGCTGCGTTCCCCGGGACTGCGGGAAGCCAAATGGTTTGTTTGTCTGTTTACATGGATCTGTGGGGCTGTGTAGGGGAAAACCACTTAGCAGAGATTCTGCTATTAAAGCAGATGGTGGGAGATTAATCTGGTTTTTAGGGGGGCACTTGCTGGTACGGTGACCACGTTATTAATTCCTTCCCGTGCTAGGAGTCCTTCCGTCGTTCCAGGGGATGGGGGAATTGTGTTTCCTCCTTCCCCGCTTCCTCACAAGCTGATGTGGTATTTTGGGAAGCAGAGGAGCGTTTGTCAGGGTCGTTGCTGCAGTTTCTCTACCCGTGCTCCTTCCACGCTGTCCTCTGCTCCAGCCTTTCCCAGTGCTCCCAGGGCAGTTCCAGCTGCCTCCTGGCCCTCCTGCAGACCAGCAGCAGCCCCTTTGCTGCTGCTCAAACGCTGGTTGGTAGCCTAGATTCCCTTTTTTTCCCCCTTCCATTTTAGAAATTGCTCTTTTTTTTCCCCCCTGACGTATCGCTGACAGCCGCGTTCTCCTTGACAGTTGTGATATTTGTATGTGTGCATAAAAACAGTAGGAAGCATTTATGTAGGTGTCACTAATTTAATTTAATATAATCTGATCTGTATGTATAGGGGAGGACTGCTCTGCACTGAAAATGCTTCTCTTTATTTTCCAGTCTCCATCGTCATCAAATACAACTCCTGTCATTCTCCTCTTCCATTCACCTACCCAAAGACCAAATCTGGAAATAGTAACCAAAAGAGAAGCCCACGTCACACACAGAGCAGGGAAAGGTTGAAATAATTGAAGGGTAAGTGATTTTTTTTTTTCTTTTCACTCTTACTCTCTGTGTAAAGCTACAATAGGAAGTGCAAGGCTGTGTAAAGAAGCTGTTGAGCACGCACACAGCTTCTCTGTGTGCAAAGTGGAAAAAAATGACTGAAACCCTGCTTTGCTGAGCAAAGAAAGGTGAGAAAGTGCCCGGGAGGGGCAGTTTGGAGCGTTGGTGCTGGTTCTGCTCGCCCTGGGTCCGTGTCTGCTCCTGCCTGGGCGGAAGCAGAGGCTCTGCACAGGCTGGCATGGCTTTGGCTGGTCTGAAGGAGCTTCCCAGCTGGGAGGGAGCCGGGATATCGGAGTCTCCCGCTGCTGAAGAGCTCTTGTGTCATTTCCTTCTCTCTTCCCCACTTCAAACCCCTCTCAGCTGGGGTGGTGAGCTGTGTGCGTGGGGCAGGATGTTTTGCCTTGCTCCTGCTCTCTGCAATCCCTTTTCCTGGAGAGCAACCTGGCGGTGCCTGTGCTGGGATTTTCCGAAGGGAAGCGTCGATGGGGGCTGGAGGAGGAAGGAGCTGACTGGCAGAGCGAGGAGGCCTCTCCCTGGAAGTGTTTGCCTTCAGGCTTTCCTTTTGCTGCGAGGGTGGCGAATGAGATAGGAGGAGACAGAAAAGCAGCTTTCGTGAAATTCAGAACCCTGGCTGAAGCATTAGTGAGCTCCAAATGGTAGGGAGCTCGTTTTCCCACCCCATTCCCAGCTCCGTGCTTGCATATATTGTATTTCCACACGTGTTCCGGTGTGGATGGACAGGCTACGCCTTCATTTGCATTTGAGAACTTCTCTTTAAACATCTGGGTTTTCTGGTTTATTGCTGTTGTGGGTTTGCTGGGGTTTTTTTTTTTTCACCCCTGCAATGTTTGTTCATGCAAAATTCATATCTGGGAAGGGCATCTTAAATCCCTGCTTCTGAGTCAAAAAGGGAAAGTATGGAAGTGAAAAGAGAGATTGTATCGTTTAAGAAATATGATTCATGAATTAATCCTCGTCTGCTCCACCATCTGTGGCGTGTGTTTCAACACAGAAATCCTGGGTTATATCTCTTTAAAAAGCTTTCTTCTTGCTGACTGCCTGAGTTTGCTGCAGCTCTGATGGGGAATTTGTCTCTTTTTGGGGGGAGAGTGCTGGGTTTTATTCACAGCCTGGGCAGGTTGCCCCAGCCTGTGTCCAAGCTGTAGGTCACTGAGGAGGGTGCAGAGCTCTGTGTTTTGGAGAGTTCCAGCTCTCTGTGCACTGCCATGAGCCTGATGTGCAGGCAAAGCTCGTGCATGACTATTTGTGCTGTGGAATTGTGGCTGGATCTCTGGAGCAAGAGATGGGCAGCAGTGGTAGGAGGTGCAGGAACCTCTCGAGATCCTTCTGGAAAAGAAGTGACTCTGAAATGGACTGGAGGGTATTTTGGACTTGTGCTCCAGAAAATAAAGCACTGAGGTAGTTCCCATCCTCTCTTTCCTGGTGATGGTTTTGTAATTTCTTGGTAGATATGGAGAAAGGAAAGGGGAGGGTTCCCATCTTGGCCCCAAAAAGGAGCTGCCATGCTTTGTGCCTCCAGGAGAAATGGGGGATGAAGGGACACTGGGAGTTTTGGGGGTGACCTTTTTTTCTGAGTGGATTCTTTGAATCGTTCCCCAGATTTTTGCAGGGAACAACTTTCCTTTCTAAACATATTTCTCAGGTTCCTCTTCCTGAAGCAGGTCAGACCCAAGACGTGTGAGCCCTTTTCATCCTTCCTGGACAGCGTTCCAACGCTGCATCCACCATCAATCCCTTTGCTGGATTGCTCCTTTTCCTGGCCCTGGGATTTGCCCCACCACTTTTCTCCCATGCCTCATGTGAGGTGCTGGCAAAAGCTTGAGTGTTCTTCTGGAGGATGATGTTGGGTGGCCTCAGCCCTTGCCACAGCTCACGGTGTCCTCAGCCCGTGGCTCAGTGATGCTCCAACGTGGCCACAGCCCCTCCTGTGCCAGTGCCACTGATGTGAGCACGGCCCTGGCCGGCTCTGCTCCCGCTGATGGATGGAGGTGATCCAGGAGCCGAGTCCCGCAGTGAAATATTGCGGGTTTATTGCCTTCCCATTCATCCTGCTTTCACGCCTTTCTGCCTCCCTGACTCATTGCCACCCGGCCTCTGCTTGCAGTTTCCTGTTTGCTCTGGGAACACCCACTGGACGAGGCTGGAGCGTGGCAAAGCCCTGATGCTTCCCATTGCTTTGGGAGCTTCTTTTTTAATTGAACATCTAAAGCCGGAGCAGGAAAGGAAAATGCCTTTTGTCAGGAGCAGCAGTGAAGTGTTAAAATGAAGGAGGATGTGGGGGATGCTGCTCTGTAGCCATTGAGGCTCTTGCATGGTCCCTCAGAAAGGTTTTCCCACTCCCTCCATTATCACAAATCCCCCTCCTGCCCACTCACCAGGGAACCCTTGGATGTGCAGGTGCTTCATGACACAACAAGTCATCCCACAAGCACCCGTAAATAGCTGTGTCTGAGGGGAAAAGGGTGTCAGCAGTGGTTCAGCAAATGTTCAGCCCAGATTGGAATCAGGCTGAAATACATCCCTATCCCAGGGACAGCACCCGGGGAAGGGCTGGAGCTGTGCCAGGCGAGTTTAGGTTGGAGATCAGGGAAAGGTTCTTTCCCCAGAGGGTGCTGGGCACTGCCCAGGCTCCCCAGGGAATGAACCCAAGGCTGCCAGAGCTCCAGGAGCCTTTGGACAATGCTCTGAGGGACAGGGTGGGATTGTTGGGGTGTCTGTGCAGGGCCAGGAGTTGGATTCAATGATCTTGTTGGTCCCTTCCAGCTCAGGATATTCCATGACTCTGTGACACACCTCTGCTTGGAAAACGCTGGTGGGAATTCAGGCCAGATGGGCACCTGGCTCTCTCCATCCACCTCCCCCACACAGACACACCTGGACCTCCACAGATTTGCCAGTAACTTGCTCATTCCTTGTGTGCAATTTTTTTGCAATTTTGTGTATGTATTAATTGGCTCAATCATTTTTGTCTGGTGAGGGTTTCTAAGCTTGTTTGCCGTTCTTCATCTGCCCCCTGCTACAGTCTGGGAAGCAGAGATGGTTTCCTAGGGGCTCTTCAGCAAACCTCCACCTCTGTCAGGTGTGTGCTGGTCCCTCCTGTGCCAGCCCATGCTGGTAATCACTCTTCCAAAGTCTCCACAAAACGAGGGTTATGGACTTTGTGCCTGGAGAAGGTTCTGTGCTCACCTGCATGGCCAGTGTTGGCATTTCGTGAAATACTTTGAGCCCCCCACAGAAGCTCTGCTGGTAAAAAAACCCAACCAAACCAACAAGAGGTAAAACAAATTCAATCAGAAACTGAAAGCAGAAGCAGTCCAGGCGTTTTGATAAGCAGATTCCATTAGCCACAGGTTTTACTTTTTGTTTTAAGCTTTGATTAAAATCAGCAGCTTTTGTTTAAAGTAAAAAAGGAGCTTCATGCTCACCCTTATTTCCACCACGGAGTGGGGTTGTAAATGAGGGGTCTGGTGGATCCCCCTCAGCTTCTCCTCCCTCTGCAGGGTCCCCCCTGATCAGGGAGGGTCCCCTGGCAGGGTGACAACGCTGGTGGCAGAGGACATGTGACTTTCCTCCAAGCTTTCTTGTGGACAGAGAAAGGAGAAGCATGGATTCCCCATCAATTCTTTAGGACCCCAGTGAAACAGCTGCTTGTTTCTCCTAAACAATTGTGCCAAGACGGAAATTGGCTGGTGTCTGTACGGGCTTTTTGGATGGGGAAAATTAAGCAGCAATAGCTGGAAAAATAATATGGGCTATGAGATAATAGATGCCTGAGGGATAAAATTAAGCAGTATTTTACAACGAAGGAAGAGGGTTTGGCAATAAATAGTTTGCCTTTGGCTTTCTTTTGTTTGCCAGAGGACTGATGTTGTTTGGGAGAGGTTGTCCTGGGATGTATTTTCCAAGCAGATGTAGGAAAACAGTGAAGGTGTGGAGGGTTTTCAGTCCCTCCCAAGAGGGCTGGTGCCAGGCTGGGGTGCAGCCAGCACTGCCAGCGTGTTGGATGTGACAGGATGTGACACTGTGGGGAATCCCACCTGTGCAGGGGGATGTTTAGAAGAGAGCAGCAAGGTTGACCAAACAAAACGGGAACAGGATTGGGTTGAAATGCCACAGGGAGCCCAGAAAGCCCAGGAAGGGGCGGTGGTGTGTTCAGCACCCCAGCAGGGTCTGAGTGGAGGTGATTCCCACTCTCCCTGAGGGAGTGCTGTGCCGTGCAGAAGCCCCTTCCCAATAATGCCAGGACACTGGGATTTGGTTTTATTCCGCCCTCTCTCCATAATGTGCCTTTCCATAACAGCTCCCTGAGCACCTGGCTGAGGAGGTCATTTGGAAATGCTGTTTTCTCCATTTCAGGTGCCTCCTGCCACCGTCCCCTTCCACTTGTGCACAGGGAATGTGCCAAGGTGGGCTGGGAAAACACCTTGGTTGCCTCCTGGTGCCAGTGGGAAACATCCCGGGGAGTGCAGGGCTCGCTCTGTGCTCCAGGGGCACCGTCGTGGGCAGGGCTTGCTCCTCTTCCCTTTGCATGAGCTAAAAGCACAGCTCCAACAGAGCTGCAAACCCTAATCCCACCTTCCCGGGGATGGATTCGGGTGCAGCAGGTTGAGATACGAGGTCTTTAGCCCAGGCCAGCTGCTGAGAGCTTTTTAATTTCACAAACCTCAGGGAAAGCCTCCCTGCCAGGTGGGGGGATTTCCTCAGAGTGGATGGGTCTTGGGAGAGTCCTGAGGTGCAGAGTCCTGGCTGTCCCCAGGAGCTGAGCACCTCTGCAAACGAGGCCAGGCTGTCTCGTGCATCCAGAAGGGAATCATTAAGTCACTGTGCACTGAGCCTCTGTTTTTATTCATGGAGTGTAATGTGATTCATTTGCCCTTTTGCTCTCGCCTCGAGAAGGCCGTCATCTCGTATGCATCGCTGGCTGCAGGCACAGCTCTGCTCAGTTATTATTTTTAGGGTTTTTGGCTGGGAGGGAACAGACATTTTCATCATGTGCAGAGCAGCCACCGAGCTGAGTGGCCACAAATCCGGTGCTCTCCCAGCCCGGGTGGGGAGCGTTTAGCTGAGCTCAGCTCTCCTTCTCCAAACCTCCCGGTGAGAATCCTTTCTCCTGCTCCAGCCCCTCGTGCCAGGGCAGTGCTGGAGCCCCTGCACCTCATCCAGGGCAGTGCTGGAGGCAGGAGGGACACGCTGAGGGAACAGCATCCTTGGGTGTCCCAGTGACACCCAGTCCCCGCCAGCTCCTTGCAGAGTGGAGGTGAAGCTGTTTACTGGGGAGCCCAAACCCCAGGCTCATGGATGTGGCCCAGGATCCTGCTGATCGTGGTGGGATGTGGGATGGGACCTTGCTGGTTAAAAATGGGTGAAGGATGCTGTGGGTGCTCACTGCTGCAGGTCTCTCAGGGCAGCTGAATGCAGCCAAAGGGAAATTAATTCTTCCTTGGAGTTAAAAGAAGAAAGACGCCAAGCAGGGCAAGAGCAGAGGATACAAAAGGATGGACAGAACGCAACTTTTTTAAAATGTTAGCAATGGGAAGCATCAGTTAAGCCACTAATTCCCAAAGAACATTAATGAGTAAACCAGTTGGAGTCACTGCCTCTCGTGGTGGGACAGGCCCAGGGCGCTTCAGCTCCGCATGTTGGATCTCCAGCTGCAAAACAAGAAGTCAGAAACTCCTTCCCAGCCCTGAGTGTCGTGGGCAGCCCTTTTTAATCACAAAGCCCTGACCCCTGTCCTGCTGTCAGATTCCAAGTGGTCACCCTGCATGGCCCAGTGACCGTCTCAAAATCCTCAAGTGACCCTGGGGTTCTGGTGCTGCAGGGTCACAGCGCGTGTGAAAATCAGTGAGATTTTAGAAGCAAAGGGCAGGAGGAGGAGAGTTAACTCCATGTGTTTCTTTTCTTTTTTGCCTTCTCCTCTTCTTCCTTGTTTTTTTTATCCCCCCCCATACAGTTCAGAGCCCAAATCCATGCTGGGAAGGACCCACAGAAAACAACATCTGAGTCACAGGTGAGGGGGAAGGCAGGAGCTGGGCGCTTAAATTGATGATTTTCTTACACTTTGTCCATGGGGAGGCATAAAAGAGGGTCAGGTGTGGATAAAGATAAGGGAATAGGGTTTTCAGAAGAGCTTGGAGCCGGGAGCAGTTTGGGAAGGGGAGGTTTTTAGCCTCCAAGGATTTGGGCAGACAAAAGAGGTGGAAGCAGGGAGGTAACAACGCCGACCTTCTCCGCTCTTTGTTTGCAAGAAATGCACAAATCGCTGCTGGTGTTGCTGAGTGCTTTCCTGCTGCTTTGTGGCTTGATTTGGAGCTGCAGCCGTTCTGAGCCTGGTTCCTGACTTCCAAAAAAAACCAAAAAAACCCCAAACAACCAAACAAATCCCGGCCAACAGAATCGGAATCGTTCCCTCCCCGGTGCCCGCCGGGAGGACTGGGTCGTCAACACCTTCACCTTGCATCAACCTTAGATCCTGGGTGGATTTGGTAGAGATTAGTGCCTTTTGGAGAGTTCTAGAAAGGTCAGAAACAGCAAAGAAGCTCTAATAGCAGTATAGCAACCAGCTGGCTGCGTTGGGTTTCATTTTACTGCCATAGTAACACCAGGAGCCTTGGTGTCAGCACCGTGCCCACTGGATGCCAGTGCCCCCCTCTTTTTGTCAAGAGACAAGCCCATAGGAAGGTATTTTCTTCCTGAAGAATTTCTCTGAGGCAGTAATGGGCTTTTTGGAGGGTTTGGTCCTCGTAGCCAGAGATGTAAGGTGGGTGATTTACAAGGCACTGTGCAAATGCCAAATTGTTAGGCAGAACTGCTGCTGATTTAGAAGGCAGTTAAAGCTCTGAATGTGCCAAGTGCCAGTAGAGTGTTTCTACAGATGGAATAACTGGAAATATTGGAGAGATTCCAAAGGTTTAATCAAATTCAACCAGGTTTTTTTCCCCTTTTTCTT
>VXAD01002579.1:167116-229714 GCA_013399195.1 Dicrurus megarhynchus
TAGCGTGTTTTTTTTCCCCTTTTTTTTTTTTTTTTTTTTTTCCTTTTTTTTTTTTTTTTGAACTGCAGAATTCTCTGAGGGATGCAGGTTGAAATAGTAGATTATTCCACTGCCTTTAGTACCGTGGGGGAGATTCTTACAGATGAACATAAAGCAAACACACAGGACTTTGAAGCAAACCCGTGAGTGGGTCTAGAAACGAGGGCTGCAGCAGCAATGCCCTGAAATGCTGGACGGGAGTAGGGAACATCTCAGATATCCTGGCAGGAGGCTCCTTGGATGCGGAATGTTGGGTTTCCAGTCCCACAGCACAAAGGGAAGCAGCAGCCACAGCGTCCCTGGTCCAGTTCTGCTGGACCCAGGCAGGTTTTGGTGGGATTCTGGGCATCCTCTCCGTGCTCGCGGCGCAGCGCTGGGACGTGCATATGTTTCTGCACAGATGCCCACCTTCCTCTAGTCTTGTTGACAGCCTTTCCAAGGCTTCTTGTTTAGCCAGACCATATGTGCTTGGGCATGGAGATAGTGGGATGTGGAAAGAGCAGCACATTATCCTTGGGCTGCAAACACCATCAGGAGCAATTCCCAGAAAATTTTGCCGGCGCAGAGAGCCAGAGCTGCCGATCCCGCATCGCAGGGCACGCCGAGCCATCGGAGGCGATTTCTCCCCTCATTTGTCAAAACCAGGTTCCAGAAAGCCATTTCCTTTTGTTCTGTCCCCAAACCAGCTCTCCCTGTCCACTCCTTGAATATTCATCCAAAGCATGGATGAAGGCCACCAGGGAGAGAGGAGATGGTGTCTCCAGGTGACGCTTTGCTGCTGAGGGGATGTGGGACCAAGCTGGGGAAGGGCTTGGAAATTTTTCCATGGGATTTCCCTTGTTGATAGAGAAAACAAAGATTCCATCCCCATTTCTGGCAGCAGGGTTTTGTTTGGGGGCGAGGTGGCAGGGCCAGGGTGTGGCTGTGAGGCTGTCCCAGGAGCGATGCTGGGACAGCGCTGGTGCTTTTACCTTGCTGGGTGGGGTGTTTTTTTCAGCAGCATTTTTGGGTTTTGCAGATGTCCTGATTGGATCCATTAATTGTCATTTATTTATTCTTGTAAGAGGAGAAGTTTCCTGCTTTTCCTGGAGTGTTTGGTATTGATCCTCCCTGGAGTTGGGGCTGTCCCTCCGAGGCGCTGCCGTACTCCGGCACAGACCCCGTGTGGCTCCGTGCAGTGTTTCTCATGGAATAAATCGCTCCAAAGCCATTAGCCTCAATGCCACAGTCTGCTGCTCCTGCTTTTCCTGCCCCCACCTCCACCCTGCCATTGATCCAGCCCGCTCCCTGTTTGCTGCAGTCAGGGCTGCCTCTGCCGCTGCGCACAAATTGCCTTAAAATTGAATTGGTTAAAACTGTTTCATAAACATTCCCTCCCCTTCCTGATCCTGGCCACTGCGCCAGGCAGAGCTGGAGCTTTCTTGTGATTTTACCTGGCCAAGGGGTGGGGCAAGGTTCCCAATTTCGTGTTGTGTTTGTGTGGGTGGTTTTTTTTAATTAAAGCCAGTGTAAAAATTAAAACTGACATGATTATAGGAACCAAGTCCCTGAAGAAGCTGTCGTCTATGGATCTGCCTCCGAGGTGGTATATCCTGCTCAAAGCATGTCCTGGTGCCTCAGCTCCTCTTGGCTTTGCAGGGATCAGGATTCACTCTGTGCCACGTGCCACCAGCCCCTTTGAGACGAGAGCTCCGGTGCTCGTGCTGGGCAGTGCTCCAGCAGCTTTGAGGCACCAGGATCAGTGTTTCCCTGCTGACGTGGTTGTGGTGGGACCAGAGGCGGTTTGGAGATGTGGAGCTGTGGTATTTTTGGTGTAACACCCCGGGGTGCAGCAGGTCCACAGCGGGATGGTGATGATGGCCAGGATTGCAGGGAGGAGGTGAGCCCATGCTCCATCCCTGGAGCTGAGGAGATGTGCTCACCTGCAGAGGTGTGGATGCCTCTGCCTGGGGCTGCAGGAGCACTCTGAGCCAGTGACACAGGAACTCTCTGTATCAGACACATCCAAACCCGTCTGTGCTGATGCCAAAAAGCTTTTGTAAGGACTGTGGAAATAAGAAACGGTTTTGCAGGCAGTTCTGAGTGTCACCCCGAAAAGGTGTGTTTGTACAAAAGGTGGCACAGTGCTCCCAGCAGCTGGTGATGTTCCATTGTTCCTCATTCCCCATCCGTCCCTCCAAACTCCTCTTCACTCCAAATACTCTCACAAGAGCCCTTCTGCAGCAACGTTTATCTCGAGTGCTGCTATATCAGGATCCATCGATCTTCTCATCAGATCATCTGCACCCAGGCGAAGCTCCAAGGGTGGAGAAGTGACACGAGCTCTCTCTTCCTCTGGGCCTGGTCAGGGTGGGACTTGCTTGGATCTTCCTTGTGGGGTGCCCCATCCCAGAGCATCCCCACCGTGGAGGGGCCCAGCCCAACGGGATCATCTCTCTCCAGGAGGTGCCCAGGACCCAGCTAAGCCTCAGTCCTCTGGCACCCTCTCAGCCAGCTTGCAAATCCTTGTGGAAATCTGCCTGAATTCAGTTTTCTCCTAGGATTCCTCCTTCCTGCCCTTGCCCAGGGGCTCCCGGTCCTGCAGTCTCTGCCTCTGGAACACCCCTTGCATCTCCTGGGGAATATCCTGGCTGGGCCTTCCCAACACTTGCAAGTTTCCTCTTGTGTTACACTGGAAGTGGTTTGAATGAGCTCCTGCAGGAATACTTTCCATGCCTACAGATCCTCCCTAAACTCTCCTCTAAGGTCCTGTCTGCAGGAGGTGATGGCAGGAAAGGACAGCAGACACATCTGGCCTTGTGAAGCCTCCCTGTGCCCTCACCCTGAGACCTCTCTGCCTGCTGTGGCTCCTCCACCCTTGTCTGTTGATGGCAAACATGCTGCTGCTGCTGCATCCAGTAAATTTTTCTGTGGCATGACACCTGTATGTGGTTCTTCTCTGGGTATTTCTCATATGATGATGATTATATGAAATTAGTGTGCTTAATGGTGGTGAGGCCCTGGCCCAGAGAAGCTGTGGCTGCCCCTGGATCCCTGGCAGTGTCTAAGGCCAGGCTGCACAGGGTTTGGAGCAACCTGGGATAGTGGAAGGTGTGAGATGTCCTTTAAGGTCCCTGCCAGCCCAAACAGTTCTGTGAGCCTTATTGACAGCCCTGAAGCTCACCCAGAGAACCTAACACCAGTGGTGCAAATTTATTTGCACATTTTAGTTCAGACAGGGCCGCCTTCGAGTGCAGACAGCAATTTCACTTTCTGCTTAGGTGTTGTCATTGCTGCTGTACTGTCGGGCAGGAGGTGCTGCTGATGCCTGTGTCAGGCTCAAACCAGGCTTAGCAATAAACCTTCCATCAGGAAATCCCTGCTCTGGGGCCAGACTGGCGCTGCTGCCAACACATTGTGGTCCCAGCCCTACTTCTCATCCTCAGACTCTTCCTTTACGTCTCTTTTGAAATGTTATTACCCCAGGAGCCTGATTTCCTCTCTTCTCCCAAGAAAAAGAGAAGGGAATTTGCAAGGACAGCGTCGTGTGTTCCGTGTTCTGTGGCGCTGACCTCGTATGCCACAACCAGATTCCACCCCAGCCCTGCTTAGGTTTGCTTGGCTGGGTCATCCTGCCCTTGCTGGAGAGGACGGGGCAGGGAATGGCACCAGGTGCAGCCTGAAACCCCTTGCCTGAGGACTCGGGCAAACTGAGTGCTCCTCGTTGAGGTTTTCAAAGGAGAGAGATGGAATCCCAGCCCAAAATGAGATTATAAACCAGAATCTCCTCTTCTTTGCCCCAAAGAACAATGTTTTGAGGCTCTCTCTCAGGTTTTCCTCTTTTTTTCGGATGGAACAGAACATTTCTTTCCAAGGAAATGAAGAAGACATGAACTGTCTCTCCCACTCAGTACTGATTTTTTTGTCAACTCCTGGTGGTTGTTCCCCTGCCCTGGAGCTGACAGGGAGGCACTGGGCTGCTCCTGGAGCCATCACCCACCCGGGACCTGCTGCTGCTCTTCCCTCCTCTCCTTCCCCTTCCCACACCACCCAGTGCTCATCCCGTGGCTCTCGGCCAGACAAGGAATTTAGTATTCAGGAAGTTGGGAAGTTTGACTGTCCTTGGTCTAATTAGTTCCTTAAGCACAGGGGAGCTCAGATCACAGTCCAAATGGCTGTAATTTGAGTGAGCTTGAGACAATGGGAGAGGATTAAGTAGCAAAAATTGTGTCTATTACTTTGGCCAAAAAAAAAAACCAACCCCAAACCTATTCAATTTGAGTAGAATATATAATTTTCCGAGCATGAGGGTTAGGTATTAATGTGGGCTTGGCAGAGTTCATCATTTGTAAGACTGCACTGAGAGTTCTTCATGTGCTGAGATCTGAGATCAAGGCTGGGAGTCGAGCACAACTTTCTGGAAATTCTCCTCCGAACAAATAATTGGCCTCAACAAAGAGGTTGACTGGGGAAGATTTAATTGCTTATTTTTGTAGGAGGTCCTCTTAAACGGTCTTCTGGTCTTAAATCCCCTGGATATCTGTAACATTTTGGAGGTGGCTTTTCTCAGAGAGGGGGCCTGCAAGTGCCTGCCTCCCTTTTCCCAGACTGAGAGCTTGGCTTAAGGGGATCCATCTCCAGGGATCCATCCCCTCAAAAGGGCCTGGTAGAAATACAAAAACCCAAACACCCAGGGGATTCAAAATAATGCAACCTGCAGTGAAAGCCTTTGCTTTTCCCTCCCTGTCTCTCTCTCTCTCTTGGCAGCAGATGTTGGAATCCAGGTGTTTTGCACGGAGAGGGCTGCAGCAGCCGCAGCCCCGGCCATGTGCTGCATCCCTGGGAGTCCTAAGTGGTGTTTTCATGCTTTTAGTGGTATTGTGCAAGGCATGGCTGAGGGACAAAATCGTTCTGTGCCTATCCAGGGTGGGTAAATGGTGTATTTTATCTTTTTTTTTTTTTTTTTTTCCTTTCTTTTTTAATACTGTGTGCCTGCATCTGTTCTGATAGTGGAAAAACAATGCTAATTGGAACATTGGAAGGGGTTTGGAATAAACGAGAACAAACATTACCAGGCTGAGAAATTTAAAGGGAATTTGGTCAGAATGGTAGTGGCACTTTTAGTCAAAATATCTGAGTTTAAGGACTTCCAGGAGTGGTTTTAGTTGGCTTGAACTTGAGCGTGGTGAGAATAAAAGGCCTTTGATGGCTGATTTCTGCATTAGCTGAACTCGCAGGGCAGTGCGAGAGCATGAGGTTGGATCATGGAATCATTTAGGTTGGAAAAGCCCTTTAAGATCTTTGAGTCCAGCTGTTCCTCCAGCACTGCCAAGGCCACCTCTGACCCATGTCCCCAAGTGCCACATCCACAGGGAGGGGGACTCCACCACTGCCCTGGGCAGCTGTGTCAGCGCTGGACAGCCCTTTGGGGGAAGACATTTTCCCTAATATCCAACCTAAACTTCCCCTGGCACACCTTGAGGGCACGGTTATCCTGCTACTGCCTTTTATTTTCCTGTAGAGAAGTCAGGTTTGAGCACTGCATAGATAATGCAGCAAAACCACCCAGTTTTGTCCTTTCTTGCCATGTCATCGATGTCTGTGGCCTGTGAGGGGTTGAGGAGGTGTTGGATCAGCAGATCCCTGCTGGAACCACGTCCTTCCCATGCCACCCACGAGATTCCAGGGAGCATTGAACAGGGCTCTTTTTGCTGCAGGTACTTGTGCTGCTGCACTGGGGAATGTGCTGAGCTACCAGGCAGCTGTGGCTGCAGTTTCTGTATGGATAAAGAGGTTCCTGCCCGGGCATATTTAGGACTTAGAAAGCTTCTGGCTGAGAATTTGCTGTGCAGGGCAAAGGGACAGCGAAACACCAAAATGCTGCCTCCAGTCTCCTTGGAAGTCTGGGCAGAGGTCATGTTTACTGGTGTTTTTTTTTAATTTTGGCTTATTTCTTCAGGTCTGCCCTTTTTTTTTTCCCCCTCTAACCTGAAGGCTTGCTTGGTTCTCCTGCTGGCCACCTCTAAATCAACCAGAGAACGACACACTGGCTGCACCAGCATTTCATTTATTCCTCCTGCACTGACTTCTTGGCTTGAAGCCTCTCAGTAGGCAAGGGGTTAAACAGCATCCTCGTGGTTCTTCCAGTTACCCCATCAGGACTGTTTAAAAATTAGCTTCTCCCCACTTACTGCACTATAATTAGGATACAGGAGTTGTGGGGAATGATTTCACAAAGTGACTTGGTGTACTCGCCCGTGCACCCCAGGGAGCCAGGCAATTATGCATACATAATTCCACTCTTTGAATATTTTCTCTTTCTCTGCATAATTTCTCTCTATTCATCTTTCCAGTGTCCTTCTGAGATAAACTTAGAAGTCTCAGCTTTCAGAATTTAAAAAAAGCTCCTGTGCCTGCATGTGCACTATTTGCATTTAAACCAGCAGCCGTTCTCCGGGAGGGGAGAGGCCGGGGAGGAGGGCATGGAGCCCATGGAAGGAAGCAGGAGAAGCCCTTCAGTGCTTCTGGGGAAGGATCAGAGAGAGGCAGGGAATCACAGAACAGAAACAGGGACTTGTTTAGGGTGGAAAAGCCCTCTCAGATCGAGTCCAGCCGCTCCCCCAGCGCTGCCAAGGCCACCACTGACCCGTGTCCCCAAGTGCCACGTCCACAGGGCTGCTAAATCCCTGCAAGGATGGAGACTCCAGCACTGCCCTGGGCAGCTGTGCCAGGGCTGGACAACCCTTTGGGTGAAGGAATTTCTCCTCAAATCCAATCTAAACCTCAACAAAAGGTTGTGGCTTTGAGTAACCCGATCTAGTGAAAGATGCCCCCGCTCGGAGCAGGGGGGGTTTGGTTGGGATGATTTTTGGGAGGTTCCCTCCAGGGACATTTCGGAGCTGCCCCTTTCAAGGGTGTGTTTTGATTCTCCTACCCTGTGTGTGCTGTTCTCAGGGAATCCATTGCAGCCTGGCAGGGAAACACAAGTGACTGCAGCATCTCTCCCCTGCTCCAGTCAGTTTATCTCTATAAACTTGCTGTTGACATGATGCAATTTCTCCTGGTTGCAGTGTAGCTGTAGAGCAGCAAAGTTGTGATAAAAGACGACTTGTTGAAGGCATTCTTTGTCATGCTCACGATTCATCTACAATTCTTTTTTTTCCCTGGCCAGAAGTGTGGTGGTGCTTTGCAATTATCCCTGCATTTGATGCCTGTTCCTTCTTTTTTCCCCCCCTCTTTCTTCCTGATTCAAGTTCCCTATTCATTCTCTCTTCCTTTTAGCTTCTTCTCCTTTATTTTTTTATTTTATCCACCACCTTCTCAAGGCACTGAAGCTGGAACTGCTTTACTGTGGTCTGAGGAAAAGCCACTGTTCTACTTCCCGAAGAAAGCTCATTGTGTAGTGCCATGAAAAACGGTTTAAACAACACAAGGGAATAAAGGCACCACATTTCTCTGAAAGTTTTTTTTTCTTTTCCTTTTTTATTTTTTTATTTTTTAAGGAATAATACATAAGCTGCTAGGAGAGGGCAGAAATGTCTCCTGCTTCTCTCTGGTCGTGCCTGTCAGGCTGTGAAATTCTAAGGAAACCTGCGTTTTCCATGGGAGCTTGAAAGCTGGACACCCCACCTCCAAACCTTTGCTGTTCTCGGCATTATCCTCATAAGCCTAACAAAAAAAAATCCTCAGATTGTTCCCAAACAGCCCAGAATCAAAGCTTACAAGGCAGTAGTGTAATTACTTGCTTTCTTTTTTGGTGCCAGTTTATTGCCATCTTATGTAAGAAACTTCAGCACGTTCAAAGGGGCTTTTTAGCAGTGAGAGCTCAGTGATTCCACTCTCAGCAGAGTTACTGGGGGCTGGCAGCAGGACAGGGATGGGTTTGGATCCTGGCTCCAGTTCTGCGAGCAGGTAGAGGCCTTGGATGTGCCAGAGCCATCCCTGCTGGACCCATCCCTGCTGGATCCCTCTTGGCCCCCCAGCCCCTGCTACACGCTGGACCCATCTGCAGCACCTCACCCCTGGGTACATCCATCCCTTCCTGGCCAAAAAGGCTTTTTGGGGCACCATTTGAAATTTAGTTAGTTAGTTAGTCAGTGATGTGGATGTGGCTTTTAAAATTGAAATTATTTTAAATTATATATTTCTGTTATATTTTATATATATTTCTATAGTTTATATTTTATATATAGTACATACTAGATATCTATCACATATTTATCTATTTATGTGATGTATTTAGAAGTCACATAAAATTAATGATACCTTAAGGAAATTAATGGGGTAATTATTATTATGACTGTTATTATTGCTATTATCATCATCATCCCTATTCTCTTCCCTCATCATCACTGTCATTATCACCACCATTCCTGGTGTTTCCCTGTCGGCAGAACCTCACCCAGCTGAGCCCTGGGGTGGTGAGGAATGATCCCTGTCTGTCTTAGGGCCAGGGAGTGCAGGGCAGTGCTGCCTGCTGGTTTCACATCAGGGTCTTCATCCACAGGGATTGCTCCAGCGAGCCTCGTCCTCTGCCCAGCACATGGGGGAGAGAGGGAATTTCGGGGGGGAATTTTGTCAGCTCTTCCCTTCTCTGCTCAGCATGGCCACTGTGGCATCACGCTGTGTAAACAAAAGGAGTTTAAAATTCAGTTCTCTCTTCACCACTGATGGATGAATATCCAGTGAATATCCACCGGTCCCACTTCCAAGTTTGGTTACTTCTCCAGTGATTTCTTTCCCACTCATACAGCTGAGGGAGCTGGGAAAGGGGCTCAGCCTGGAGAAGAGGAGGCTCAGGGGGGACCTTGTGGCTCTGCACAACTCCCTGACAGGAGGGGGCAGCCGGGGGGGTCGGGCTCTGCTCGAAGGGAACAGGGACAGGAGGAGAGGGAACGGCCTCAGGCTGGGCCAGGGGAAGTTTAGACTGGATATTAAGGAAAATTTCATCCTGGAAAGGGCTGTCCAGCCCTGGACATTGTCCCTGAAGGGATTTAAAAGCTGTGACACGTGGGGACATGGGTCAGTGGTGGCCTGGGCAGTGCTGTGGGAATGGTTGGACTCAAAAGATCTTAGAGGGCTTTTCCTTCCTAAAGTGATTCCGTGATTCTCTGATTTTATGGCTTCAAACAATGATGCAAATTTTGGTGCAGCTTAAACACAGAAGAGGGAAGTTCAAACAAAATAGCTCTTTAATTGAAGCTAATAAAGAGGAAATGTTTGTTTTGCTCATAGCTGTGTTGTGCTTTTCTTAAGCCTGAAGCTGCACCTAGATCTTCTTGTGTTTCCAAGTGAACATTTATTCCAGTTTCTGTTTGTGCTCTGCTTCCCCAAAACACAGGCAGGGTGTAAGGGTAGGAACGTTCCTGCCTGGCAAAACCACTTTTGTGGGGTGGAATGCAAATGTTGTTTTGTTTCCAGTGGTGATTATTTCAGCAATAACACCCAGAAAGAAAGTCGGCCTCGGTCCATACGGTGTGTAAGTGTCAGCTTTAAAGACAGGAGTAGAAAATTGGGAAGTGATGGAGAGTCTGTGGCTTGGTAGGGAGGAAATCCGAGGTGGATTTACTGCAGTCTCAGCCTATGGAACAGGTGACAGACACTGCCCAGGAGCCACGGAACTGCACAGAGATACCACGAGCTGAACTTGTGTAATTTCTCCTGCTTTTCATCACGGATCCTCCAGCAGGACTCTGCGAATGCCTTTGTGGAGCTGAGACAGGCTCTTCCTGGTGAAAAACAATTTTAGAAAAACCGGCCCAAGCAGTTGAAGTTGGGACTTGTTGATCCCAGCCACAGCATCCATGGACTCATCACCTGAGGGGTTTGGAGACCCTGAGGAGGTGTTGGGGACGCGGGGGCCGTGTCCAGCCTGGTGACACACGCGTGGCTCACGGACTGGAGCTGCTCCGGCCGGGCTTGCCCAGAATTGCCAATCTGGACTCCACGGAGTACTTTGGAAGCTGCATCTTGGCAAGCGAGGGCTGGTGACAGATGCTCACTCTTTGTTTTTCCCGGGATAAATACGGTCAGGCTTTTGGAGGTTGTTATTATTAGCATCGGCGTTCCAGGCTTTTCAGGACAAAGCCACAGCTCCTCTCCTCAGGACGAGGAAGACATGGAGGGGCTGGAGAGAAGGGAAGGGAGCTGGGGAAGGGGCTGGAGCACCAGGAGGGGCTGAGGGAGCTGGGAAAGGAGCTCAGCCTGGAGAAAAGGAGGCTCAGGGGGGACCTTGTGGCTCTGCACAACTCCCTGACAGGAGGGGGCAGCCGGGGGGGTCGGGCTCTGCTCGCAGGGAACAGGGACAGGAGGAGAGGGAATGGCCTCAGGATGTACCAGGGGAGGGTCGGGTTGGATATTGGGGAAAATTTCTTCACTGGAAGAGTAGTTCACCATTGGAACAGGCTGCTCAGGGCAGTGGTGGAGTCCCCATCCCTGAAAGTGTCCAAAATCTGAGTGGATGTGGCACTTCATGATACTCTGTATTTGTCATGCTGGTGTCCAGGAGAAGGCTGGACTTGGTGATCTTGGAGGTCTTTTTCCAACCTTGACAATCCTGTGATTCTCCTCTGGTTTCTCCATTGGCTCAACCCCGGATTCCGGCCTGCTGGCTCCTCGGCTGCCTCCCAAACCCTGTTCCTCCTGCTTTTCCCCCGTGGCACAGATTCCCAGGAGCTCGTAAAGTTTTCGAACGTTTTCCGCGACAGCGCCGTCACCCACGGGAGACGCGGCATTCCAGCTCCTCCTCCACAGCCCACCTGGCAGAGGGAAAGCCTCTTCCCACCAGTCCTGCAGACACAGCCTGGATCCAGCAGCTCCCCGGCCACGTGGGGCTGTGTGTGGCAGGAACAGTGCTGCACTCACCGTGCTTTCATTCTCCGAACTCGCACCACCCGTTCCTGCCGCGGCGTCTCGCGGTCGGTGGGAGGCAGGAGCGCGGTGTTTGTTCCCTCACCTTGTTTGCTTCCCTTGGAACTGACACGGGATTTAAGTAGAGCATCTCCCTGGGCACGGCTTGCCTATCCAGGCGTTTGTTCCCCTTGGTGTTACTCTGCTCCTCCTCCTCCTGGCGTTTCCCTGCCTGTCTTGTGGCACCTGGTGTGTTCTGCCACAAATCAGACCGTGACATTTTCACAGCAGGGATGAAATGGCTCCCGTGCTCTGAGCATTGCAGGGCTGGATCCTGCCCGGGGTCTGAGGGTACCCCGGGTGACACTGAGGAAGGTGATGGCAGGGGTCTGGCGAGCTGAGATAGTCACAGGTGGCTGTTCTTTTAAACCTGGATTAACAGGTGAGATTGAGTAATTAACAACATTCTGAGGTGCCGTCAGCAGCATCAAAAAGTTGTTGCTTTGGTTCCTGAAACGCTGTTTAGGTGGGGTCATTCCTGCTGGGATGCTCCTGCCTGTGATCCTGGTGGAGTTGCTGGTGCTCAGTGTAACGCAGCGTGGGAATCCCACCTGGTCACCCAGCACCTGGGTTTGGAAAACACAAGACCAGTGTGTGTTAAAAGAGATTTAACATCTCCTTTGCCCAGGGCAGCCTTTTCTCCGGACAGCAGGAGTGGTTCTGGGGCAGGGATGGCAGGAGGGGGAGGGGGGAGCATTTCTCCCCTTGGCTTCCTGTTGGCTTCGGGGCACAGAGGGATAGCCTGGAGCTGTGGGAATATTGAGTCTGCCACACACAGCCCCTCTGCTCTGGAGCCGGGCTGGGAGAGCTGGGGGTGTCCAGCCTGGAGAGGAGAAGGCTCCAGGGAAGCCTTACAGCCCTTTCCAGAGTGTAAAGGGGCTCCAGGAGAGCTGGAGAGGGACTGGGGACAAGGGATGGAGGGACAGGACACAGGGAATGGCTTCCCACTGCCAGAGGGCAGGGATGGATGGGATACTAGGGAGAAATCCTTCCCTGGGAGGGTGGGGAGGCCAGAGAAGCTGTGGCTGCCCCTGGATCCCTGGCAGTGTCCAGGGCCAGGCTGGACAGGGCTTGGAGCAGCCTGGGACAGTGGAAGGTGTCCCTGCCCATGGCAGGGGGTGGAACAAAGTGATCTTTCAGGTCCCTTCCAGTCCAAACCATTCCGTGATTCTGTGGTTTGCTGTAGAGGGAATTTCTCTTTTCCAGCTGCATCATGTGGGATGTGGACACTGATATTTAGGATATGCCAAAGGCAGGCAGACCAGAATCCCTTTTTTTATCACAATACTCTTTGATTAAGATCATTACAGCGACTGGGAGCAGCACTGCTGGTATGAGTGAGTTGGTATTTCTGTCTCACAGGCTGCAGCTCAGTGTTCAAGCTGTCAGCCCAGATGCAATTTAAAATAAAAAAAAAAACACCAACAAAAAAACAACCAAAAAAATAACAGAAAACCAAAAATGGGTTTCATCCACTGAGCCATTTTAGAGCTGTGGTTTTAAAAAGTAGATTCTAGCTTGCCGGGGAATATTTTTATGGATATGCATCTACGCGTTGTAAGATTTTCAGGAAGAATCTCTTGTACATCTTCAGTTTTTCTTGAGTTTGTCACGTGAGAAGGTGCTTGTGCCTGTTAAAGGGACCTTTCATGGGGAATTGGTACCAAACACAGCTGCTCTTTGCAGACTATTTTAAGTCCAGTTAAATTTGCCACTCAGAACTGGTTTTTCGCTTGTTCTGAACCTCTGTAAAAAGAGGGGAACAATGCAGTGTCCTGTAGCTTTGCATTTCCAAGCAAATCACCACCATTTAATGCAATGGTGACATCGTGCAGGTAAATCAGAGCAGGAACTGCAGCAACTGTGAATGTGTGAGGGTGGACTCAGGGGAGAACACGGACAGATCGGATAAATGGTGAAAGATAAGGAACATGGTGAATCCTTAAATGCTCAGAAACTGAGAGACTGGTTTAAACCATGCGATTTAAAAAGCAAATCCTGATTTCCTTTGTGTGTGTGCTGGGTTTTTGAGCTTCTAAGTTGTACTTGGTTCATATTTCCAAGCATTTCTTTGCACTTTGGTGGGCCGGGCGCGGGTTTTTGGTTCAGGTGAGACTGTCAGGTCTCAACTCCAGGAGTTCAAGCATTGGGAAAGACACCAAACAGTCAGAGCTGATCACACGGGGCAAGCTGGAAGCGCTAAATTTAGATCATTTAAAATCCTTCCCCTCTGCAGCGCTGCCGGATTGTTAACCGGGGTTGAAAAAACCGTGGAAGTCCTTTGAGTTCCAAATTGATTGCATCCTTTTAAATCCGAGCGCAAATTCCGTGGCGCTTCACCTCCCTCCCACAATCAGGCCCAAAGAGTGAGAGGAACGCTGTCATTTTCCTCCCCAAATCTCTCCAAAGAACAGCTATCAGGGATCTGTTAATGAAATACTGGCAGATCCATGCCAGGAGAAGCAACAGGAAGAGAAATCTGTGCTGGTAGACAGGGGAGTTGCAGCAGTGACCTGACACGACTGAGCCAATTCAGCCCAGAGATCTGGTTGCTGTTGAGAGAAAAATATTCCTGGCTCCAAGAAAGGAGGGCGAAAACCCTTTAGTGGGATGGATTTGCACCATCTGTGACACCTGCATTCAGCGCTGGGCACGGGGGATAATAGGGAGCGAGACCGTACAGCAAAACATGCGTCATTTACCTCGGAATAAAGAGGTTTAATTTCTGAAAGGCTCTCAGCACATCTCGAAGTAAATGGGAGCCAAGGACGTTTGTCATCTGGCAGACTGAGGCACGGAACCGGGCTGGATAAACCTTGCAGGGCTTGCACATGGAAATTTCTCACCTCTCCGTGGGCTGATGGATTCCTGAGGGAGCCTGGCTGCACCTGGAGCAGCAGCGTGGAGCTGAAAGGTGGGTGGGGGGCCAGAATCACCACTGGGAGACGTTTTTGCCCTGTTCCTCCCCGCCCTGGGGCTTTGTTCTCTCATGGGCATTCCCTGCTCAGGGATGTAGGGTGAGCCCTGGGGCTGGGGAGCATCCTCTGCACCCCCAGCCTGGCCACTCTTCTCTGGGCCACTTCAGGTACCAGAGCAGCTGGTGAGGGGTTATCTCCTTGATACAGGCTTCTCTATTAAGGAAAAAAGGCCAGGAAATGTTTAATATTCTCAGATTTTAAAGGTCTCTTTGGTTGATGTGAACCTTGGAGGTCTCCACCTTGAGCTGTGCTTTTCAGGTACTCCCTTGCTTCCTTGGATCTGGGGGTTTTTCACAGAATCATTAAGATTGGAAAAGACCTCTGAGATCCAAGTCCAGCCATCCACCCACCGCTAAACCACATCCCCAGGTGCCACATCCACTCACTTTTTGAACACTTCCAGGGATGGTGACTCCTCCACTCCCTGGACAACCTTTCCTGATGCTTGGCAACCCTTTCCATGAAGAAATTTATCCTAACACCCAACAGCAGCCTCCTCTGGTGTGCCTTGAGGCAGCATGAGCAGGAGAGGTGTCAGCTGGAGAGGACAATCCTTGCTGCAGCACTTGGCCCAACCCTCTGTAAGCGTGTGCAGGGAAGCTGAGCTGTGTCTGTCCTCCAGCCCAGGTTTCCACTCTTCCAGACACCTTTTTCTGGGCACGGACATTCTCCTGCACACAGGTGCTTTGCTTTCTCCCTTGGATGGGGTTTTCCTCGTGGTTTGGCAGCCAGGGGGACAGCACAACCTCTGTGGGCCCTGGCTGGGGTTGGGTGCAGAGTCAGAGCACTCCAGGATGCCTGGGTGTCTCGTCCCAGGGGATTCCCACCTCTTCCAAAACCCATTACACCTAAGTGGGGTCTGTCATTTCAAGCAAGTTCTTCCCAGACAAATAGCAGTGAAAACATTTTATAGACTGAATCACTGGGAGTGGTTTAATTGCTTCTTTTCTACAGCACTTAATTCTTGCTGGGATAAGTCGCTCCTCTGCCAAGACCTTTGTGTTTTTCAGGTGAGGATGAACCCAAAGCAGAAGCCCTAAAACTCCTCACCCATCCCATAAATTGTGTTAAACCAGGGGTGAGCCAGGCTGTAGCTCTCAGGGTGCTGCTTGCCACTGGAAGAGCTCTGGTTTTCCTACACAGTCATGGAATCCCAGGATCATTCAGGCTGGAAAATCCCTCTGAGACCCTCAGGTCCAACCACTCCCCCAGCACTGCCCAGGCCACCTCTGACCCATGTCCCCAGGTGCCACATCCACAGGGCTTTTAAACCCCTCCAGGAATGGTGACTCCACCACTGCCCTGGGCAGCTGTGCCAGGGCTGGACAGCCCTTTGGGGGAAGGAATTTCCCCAATATCCAACCTAAACCTCCCCTGGCCCAGCCTGAGGCCGTTCCCTCTCCTCCTGTCCCTGTTCCCTTCGACCAGAGCCCGACCCCCCCGGCTGCCCCCTCCTGTCAGGGAGTTGTGCAGAGCCACAAGGTCCCCCCTGAGCCTCCTTTTCTCCAGGCTGAGCCCCTTTCCCAGCTCCCTCAGCCGCTCCTGGGGCTCCAGATTCTTCCCCAGCTCCATTCCCTTCTCTGGACATGCTCCAGCCCCCAAAATGTTTTTAAATATCGACAAACTTGCAAATAAACCTTTCAGAGCAGAGCCCAAGCCCTCGGAAACCACGCCAGGGGCTGGCCGAGCTGGCAGCTCCTGCTCTCGCTCAGGCAGTGACAGCTTCCACCTCGCCGTGCCCAGGCTAAATTGGCTCTTTTTGAAACCACTCCCATTTCTTGGGGTGCAGCGTGAGCTGCACAGCCCTGAGCTCAGCACAGCCCATTTATCAGCTCCTGCTCCGAGGTTTTTAGCAGGGACATCATGTGGGTTTAGCAAACGGGCCGGGAGACGCCATCCGGCACCTTCCCCATTAACCTCTCCAGCGTGGCGAGCCAAAAGCCATCGCTTTGGATTGCTGCAGGCCTCGTCCTGCTGGGAAAGCAGCCTGTCCCCTGCGCTTTAAATATACTTGGACATGCCAATCCCCATTTTTAAGATCCAGGGTGGGAAAACAGGCTCTGCCTGCAGCATCATTCGCGGCGTCACCTCGCCAGGGTAATATCCAGGAATCCTCTAAGTGACTTTAAGATGCTGTGCTAATGCCTTTTCCTTCAACAAGAGCCATGGGCACAGCTAGAGGGCTGGTTTAGGACTTAATTTATGCATTGCTCTGGAGTTTATTCAGTGGGTTGTTGGTCTTGTCTTTCTTGCTGAGACAAAGGATGGATTTTTCACAGTGGTGGCTCATGTGAGGCCCCACCTGCAGAGCTGCTGGAGTCCCCAGCTCAGGAAGGCCACGGAGCTGCTGGAGTGAGTCCAGAGGAGGCCAAAAAGGTGATGGAAGTGATGTAACTCCTATCCTGTGAGGAAAGGCTCAGGGAGACCTCAGAGCCCCTTCCAGTGCCTAAAGGGGCTCCAGGAGAGCTGGAGAGGGACTTGGGACAAGGGATGGAGGGACAGGTCACAGGGAATGCCTTCCCAGTGCCCACCACTCTTCATCCCACCATGGTCACCCTCCATGCTGGAGTTCACAAACTCCCATGTTCTAACTGTATTTTTTTCAGCAAAGACAAGATTTGATCAATTCTGCTTTGGGATTTTGCAGGTAGAGTTCACCAGAGGTCCAGGGCCAGGACAAAGACTTTGGTTCCTTCCTGTCCCTCCCGGCAGAGGCTCAGCCTCACTTTCCCTGCAGGCTCCATCCCCACCAGCTGCTGCTCCTGCCACTGCTCCCAGAGGCAGAATCCCTGATTTTCTGCAAATCAAACGCCTGCACATCATTTGCTTTAACCGAGATACCTTTGAAAGAGTTTCTACAGACTGAATTGGTAATGCACATTTGGGAAGGTTTTTTTCCCACCGTTATCAGCTCTAATGAAATCCCAGGTCAGTTTTAGGCAGCCTGTTATCTCTGTGATCTGGAGCTCTGCACTAGTTTCCAGGAGTCTAAATCTTCCAAATGAACTTCCTCGTTCTGGGGTGGACGCTGCGTTCCCCCAGCACGGATCCCTGGGGCTCGGGAGGAGCAAACCCCAGGCTCTTCTCCCTGGGCAGCAGTTACCCCGTGCACTTTTTACCCCTTTTTAATTTTAAAAGCCTCTTGTGTGGTTTGAATGTCTTCACTTTCAGCTCTGTTCCCACACTGGCTTTATGGTCAGAGGGGTTTTGCTGTTATTTCCTTTTTTATGCACGTGTGTCCCTCTGCAGCTCTTGGCAGCGGTACCAAATCTCTCCATCAGCAAATCATGGAATCACAGAACAGTTTGGGTTGGGAGGGACCATAAAGCTTATCTGGTTCCAAGCTCCAAACTCATCTCGTTCAGGTTGGACATCAGGAAAAAATTATTCACAGTCAGGGTGATTAGAAATTGGAAGGGGCTGCCCAGGGAGGTGGTGGAGTCCCCATCCCTGGAGGTGTTGAAGGAAAGGCTGGATGTGGCACTCAGTGATACAATTGGTTCATCCATGTACAGGACTCTGCTTTGTCCCTAGACACCGTGCCTGTTGGTTAATTTGATTTAAATGAGGTTAAACAAATGCCTGCACAACGTGTTTTGCTGGACTTCCATCAAATTGCTCAACAATAGCACCACTTACAGTGTGTACAAATATGACTTTTCCACTCTCTGAGTGAAAGTAATTTATCAACAAGTGGCCCTTGTCCCTGTACCGTGGCAAGTCTTTGTGAAATCTACTTTTTAGAGCAGGCTGTGGTTTATACAACGCGTGTCTTCGTTAGAAATATGCTGTATTTTTTAAATGTTAAGATGCAGAAGAATGAAAAGCAAGCGTGCAGTTTGGAATAATTTTTGAAGGGGAAAGCTCTCCATTGTGCAGACACTCCTTGAAGTGAATAGATCTGCATTAAACGTGTTCTTGAACCCAGCGACGGACTTCGATTCCATCCATTGTGGAGGAGATGTCACCAGGGTAAGGGAAGTGGTGGAAGTGGGAGCTGGGTGATTTATCCTTCCATCTCCACCTTTGTGTTTGCCAGCCAGCAGAGAGGGCGTTGTTCCCCTTCCCTCCGTGTCGGTTGTCCGGGACAGTCAGTGGTGGGAACGCCCTTCGGCACACGGGAGGCTCGTTCTTCTGCCGGAAGGTTTTTAATGCACATCTCCTGAAGAGCTGTTCCCCCCACTCCTGCTGGTGCCTGTCCCACGTGGGTGCAGCACGGCCCCTTCCCAAGAGGATCCTGCCCTCTGCACCACGCGCTGAATCCGAACAGCCACGGCTTGGCTGACCCTTGGCGGTGACCGGGACCAGCCCCGCGTGCGTGTCCCTGCCTGAAGTCCAAAGGATGATTTTTGGTTTATCCAACTGAAAGTTTTAGTTTTGTCTCATTATAAATCTGAAGTGATGAGTTGGAAAACAAGACAACACGGTGTCATGGTCTCACTGCGTCTCCGTGATGGGAGATTCCTTGGCTTGGAGTGCGAGTGGATGCCCCAAGTTCTCCAGACCCTGGTGGGAGGTGCTGGGATGTCACCTGTGGTGCAAAAGGGAGGGATCCATCTGTCTTCATCTCAGGGGATGGAGACATGGACTCTCCTTGCAGGCTGTTAGGAAACAGAGGATGCTCCCTAAGGCTCTTGAGCTGGGGGAAGGCAGAGCTGAGAGGGTTTGAGGTCAGACAGTGCTTGGAGCAGACCCTTTCCCCCCTTGTCGCAAAGCTCTGTCTCTCCGTCTCCACTAAAAGGATTTAGGGGCAACTTGGCCTAAGAGGAATTTTAAATCATCTTCTTTTGTGTCTGTCAGTGTTTCCTTGGAGAGATACCTTATTTTTCAGCTGGATGAATGGCCTGTCCCAGGTATGGTTGACACTCAGCATGTCAAAGATGCAGAGCTGCAGCGTGATCCGCGTATGCCAGTGTGGGTGGCATTGGGAAGGCACCTGCAGCCTGGGAAAGGCCATGGCCACCACAAAACCACTTGCTTTTCTGAAAACACTGAAATCCCAAGTGTTGTTACTGTTGAATGGATGCGAGCAGCCATCTGGAATCGCTGCAGAGCAGGGAAAAACTGGGGAGGCTGCAGCATTCCAGGCAGGCAGGGTGATGGCTCCAGAGCAGGCAACCTCAGCTCAGCATTCCCTGGCTGATCTCAGCTTTGTGTCTCAGCGCTGATGTTATTTTAATACAGTTCCATGGCTGGAGTTGCTGTGATTAGCAGAGCAATTTGCAGCGCGTTCTTCAAAATTGCCAATCAATTCGAGCCCAAAATAGACGGAAGCTGCTGCGGGATCGACGGCTGCTGCCCAAAAACTCCCTGAATGGTTTGGAAAGTCTGAGCAGGATTCGAGGCGCCTCTGTGACGTGCAGGATCCCCAAGCTCCTCCTGCCTTGCACCCCTTCTAGCTGCAGAGTGGAGAACAAGATTGTTGAGGCTAAAAGGGAACGAGGAGTTGTAGGGATTTTGTTAAATCCCTTGGAGGTGGCTGCGTCTCCTTGTGCTGCCACGGGATGCGGAGGTCACGTCCTTCCCACCTCCTTTTATCCCAGCAGCAGGGCTGGATTTAGGAGGTTTAGAGGTAAGGTTTGGAAGAGGAGCGACTTTCTCCTCCTTCAGAGATAAATGTGCACCCTGGTCATCCCCTGGCACTGGCTTTGAGGCTGGAATTAGCTGGATTTTGTCCAGCTCAGGCCAATAGCGTTGGCAGCAGCTGCTGGAGCTGGAGCACCACAGGGTACAGATGGCACCGTGCAGCCGCGTCCATGACACTGTTCCTCCCTCATGGTGTTTCTGCTGCCAAGCCAGAGCCCGTGGGCTCCATTTTCCTTTGTATTTCCCCTCTCCTTGCTGTTTGCAGGGGTCTGGGAAGAATGTCAGCCAGCGTTCCGTGAGGGGGGTGGAGATTTTGGGTTGGGGAGCTCTGGGTGCCCATCCATCACATTCATCATTCCCTTGGAAACTGAGGTGGGCTGCCCCTTGTAGCCAGGGACTCCCACAAGGGTGGTCAACCCTTAAATCTTGGCGCGTGTTTGGGGGTCAGGGTGACACAGGTGGGTGACAGAGGGGACATGAGCAAAGCCCACCCAAGGGGAAAACCTCAAGGTGCGTCCTGTTTGTTGTCTGGCCTTGGTTTTTCAGGGGAATGGGTACAGAACTATGAATTCATCCTTCAGCTGGCATTTATTAATCTGTTTTCGGTTGGGTTTTGACTTTGTTGTTGAAGTCTTACTCTTTACAGTGGGAAGCTCAGAAGTGTAGCCAGAAATAAGATGGGATTTGAAGCGATATAAAATGTTTTTTTAGCTTTGCCAAGGAGAAGTTGGGTTTTTTGTTTGGTTCTACTTTTTCTTAGCAGTTCCATCATCGCACTCAATTTATCTGGGGTACTTTGGAACTGACAATGAAGTGTCCTTGAGAGGCTGGGAACACATCGCTGCTGACTCCTGAGAAAGTTTTCAAAAAGCCAGGTTGATTATTTTGCAGGAAAACGACAAAACCCTTATTTTGTGGAAAGCAAAGCCCTCAGCAGGGCTTGGCATGAGGTGGAGACAAAGAGAGGCCTGGAGCATCCAGCCAAGCCGAGGTTTCCCTCCCGTCACATCGTCCCTTGCCTCGCTCACGTTGTGAGCTCAGATTTGGGTACGAGTTTTTTATTTTTACTGAAGAATTGATTTCATGGCTGCCCTGAGTGAGCGGAGCTGTGATGTATTCACTGATGTCAGGCAGGGGATGTTTACCTCTTTATCTCGGCTGCGGCAGCGCCCGCAGGATTTTCTTCCTCTGTTCTCCAAGACTCGTTAAACGTTACAAACATCAGCCAAGTCCTAATGAAACAATTGCATCCTCATGGCTTGATATGCAAAGTAACACCTCCAGCAAGGGCTGATAAATGCCTGCCTTTATGATTTTTTCTTCCCACTACGTTCATGTGGAGGGGAAATGTATTGACTTCCTCTGCTCTGGTGCCAGGCTGGGAGAGCTAGGGGTGTTCAGCCTGGAGAGGAGAAGGCTCCATGGAGACTTCAGAGCCCCTTCCAGTGCCTCCAGGAGAGCTGGAGAGGGACTTGGGACAAGGGCCTGCAGTGATAGGACATGGGAGAATGGCTTCCCACTGCCAGAGGGCAGGGCTGGATGGGATATTGGGCAGGAATTGTTCCCTGGGAGGGTGGGGAGGCCCTGGCACAGGGTGCCCAGAGAAGCTGTGGCTGCCCCTGGATCCCTGGCAGTGTCCAAGGCCAGGTTGGACGGGGCTTGGAGCACCCTGGGCTAGTGGAAGGTGTCCCTGCCCATGGCAGGGGGTGGAATGAGAGGAGCTTTATGATCCTTTCCAACCCAAACTGTGCCTTGATTTGTGCTCCCCTGTGCCGTGCCTGATGCTGCAGGTGGGATGTTGGGGCAGATCCCTGGCAGCCCCAGGTTGTTCCGTGTCCTCTCCCAGCTCAGGGCTTCATCCCCCTTGCCTTGGGCAAATGGCTGCTGCCTTTGTCCCTCTCTGTGGCCCTGTGAGGCCGTGCCAGGAGCAGTCGGATCCTCCGGCACGGCCGAGAGCCGCAGCGCGAACGCTGGGGGAGTCCCGGGCTGACTGATTGGTGTAGCAGGGTTTGAATTCTGCACTGAATATGACTAATAATCCATGACCTGGCTGTGATTATAGATGAAAGAAAGCTGATGAAGAGACCCTGCAGTGGCACAGAAAGGAATTAGCCATTGTCTAAAGCCGGGGCAGTACCGGAGCATTTGGATTTCACATCTGAGATTCACGGGTGAATAATTCAGCACTTGAAAAAATGCTTCAGCCTCAGTGTGACATCTCCACATCTTCTTTCAGTGATATCCAAGACTTTAACTAAACATTGCTTCCCAGGGAGCTGGGGCAGCTGTCCAGATATTTTTCCTCTTAAATATCAGCATTCCAGATTGTTACCTGGATACGGATGGAGATTTGGACTGATATCTTAGGAGATGCAATCTCTCTTAATGCGGGATTTTGCCTTCAGAAATCGCCTCCGACGTTCGGCGGAACCCAGAATCTTTCCAAGTAAAATTAACAGATGTGGCTTTCGGTTTAATTGTTGCTTCCATCTACTCGTGTGATCTGCTAGGGCCTGTGGAGTGGGGATGTTTGGGAATTTTGAATGAACGAACCAGTTCTCAAAGGCAAAATGTTGGTGCATTTCGTAAACGTGAATAGGAGAGTGCAGGAAAATGAGGTTGTGTATAAAACAGCCTTGGAAAATGGCTTGAGGTTTTCTATAGGGGCCCTGTAACCCTAAAACTAAACCCAGTGCTATTAAATCCCTGCATCTGAGTGGAAAGGGAGAACCATCCAGGAATGTAAGTGTTAAAGCGTTCCTACACCCTCAGCTCCGCTTCCTCCAGCGTATACATTAGTATAAGTCTTTAAATAAATGATGACATATTATTCCTCAAATAATTCATCCATTTTCTGAATTATTAGCTAAAAATGGATGGTATCTTATAATTGTCATCAATTCCAACTCCTTATCGGGCCTAATAAGTTCTTTTCTCGGTGTGATAAGTGTTTTGATCATTTCCTTTTCCTACCTCTCCTGATTCCCTTTATAGTCAGAAGCATTCGCTCCTTCGGATGCACATCACGGGATGAGACTGGGAAGCTGTTTTACCTGTGAAATCTGTGGCCCAGCTGTGTCAGCTGCAGGAAACTACTCAGGAAAATAAACCCAAGTCAGTAGGTGCTGCATGTTTTCCCTAAGCGTGGGCCACTTTTAGGGTCACCTTGCCAGGCAGAGCCGCTGCCCTGGGGTGGTCTCAGGGAAAAATGATGATGGTGATGATGTATTTAAGAGTTGCTAGCTGCTCGTGTAATTAAAGGTTTTAAAAGCAAAAGCAAATGAGCAGAAGTAGCCTCAGCTTTGTGCTCCAGAGCTAAAAGCACTGGCGTTCCTTTCCAAGCACAGGGAATACGCAGGAATCGCATGAGGTTGGAAGTTTAAAAAGGAAATCGTATGGAAGGGCCCATCTGCTATCAGTGCAGTCATTTAGATGTACATGGAAAGGAAAAATCCTTATGAAACTTGGGAGTTGTTCAGGAATATTCAAAGGATCTGGCTAGAAACTGGGATATGATGTTTGAGGGGAGTTTTGTCTTCCACATCCCTGGGGAACTTCACCCTTTTTTGGGGGATTTCTCACCGTTGCCTCTTTTCTGGCAATCCTTAGTGTCTCGAAGCTGATGATGGCCCAGGATTCAGCACATGGCATGGCCCTGCCCGCGGGAACCAGATGAGCTTTAAAGTCCCTTCCAACCCAAACAATTCTGGGATTCTGGGATTCCATGTCCCGTAGCAAGGGAACGGCAGCGAGCGCTCCCTGAACCAGCTCTTTGTGTAAAACACGGGGGGAATGAGCCCTTCCTCCCCTTGCTCCAGCTTAATTCCTTCCTGTGCCTAAGCCAAGCACTCCGTTGTTTGGTTTCCTATCTGTGTGCTTTTATGAAAATCATGTGTACTTTAGAAATTAACACTTTTTATCCGGAGTCCACGTCGGCTAATTGCTAATAAGAGACGAATGAGATTTGTTAAAATTTCTTTTTTTCCTATAAAAATTTCTAATTTGAGGATATTAGAAAAGAGGAATGTTTACCCCACTAGGGTTACTGCAAATATCCTGATGAGCTTTCACATCCTCCTCTGGCACCAGCCTAATTACCCTCCTTAGTCCAAACTTTAATATATTACAAATTCATACAGAAAAAAAAAAAGAAAATTTCCTCTTTTCATCCTTCTTTTTTTAAACCCGGTGTTCTTTTTTTAACAGGGAAAAGAAGAGAATATTTCTCATTGGGAAAGAGGCAATGGTAAAGTTTAGGACTGAGACTTTTCTTCAGCATATCCCTGTGAAATCCAACTCTTGATGCTGTTTTGGCTCTGCATTAATCCCTATCTCTAAACAAAATTTTACACACCCTTCTTCATCTGAGTTGTTTCGTAATACCCAGTGTGTGAGGGACTCTGAAACATCCCCTTTCTTCATCAGCTCCTGTAATCTTAATGCACTCGACCTTGGCCTCTCCTGTTTCCTGATGAGGTTCATGGGAAGAGTTTGTTAAGCTTTTCAGACACTGGTTTGTCAATGGATCCATAAATACAGCAGCAGAAAGAGAATCTGGGTAATAAGTTCATTTAAATGAAGCAATTCTGCCCATCAAGAAATCTCCATCCCAAACTGTTCTTTAATGGCTTTTGTTATTTTAGAGCAGACTGATGTATAATTAGCTTTGGAGAGTCCTCGTGGTTTTGTGAGGTTAATACCCCAGGATCCTGCTGAATTTCCAACCTTTGCAGATTTATGAGAGTTGGAGTTTTTAATCATTCCGCTCTGATTTTCTCAGAAATCCAGGCCCTTAACATTTCTGGTTTACCTTAACTTTATATCCAGAGATGGAGTGAAAATGACATGTTTGGAATACAGTTGCTTTTAAGGAGGAAAGGCAAAAAGCAACATCATGGACTGCCTTTGGGCATCTTTGGTACTTAAAGGGAGCTGCAAAAAAAGAGGGAGAGAGGCTGCAGACAGGACAAGGGGCAACAGTTTTAAACTGCCAGAGGGGAGATTTAGATTAGGAATGAGGAGAAAAAACTTCCCAGTGAGGGTGGGGAGGCCCTGGCACAGGGTGCCCAGAGCAGCTGTGGCTGCCCCTGGATCCCTGGCAGTGCCCAGGGCCAGGCTGGATGGGGCTGGGAGCAGCCTGGGACAGTGAAAGGTGTCCCTGCCCATGGCAGGGGGTGGGATGGGATGAGCTTTAAGGTCCCTTGCAATCCAAGCCATTGTGTGGTTCTATTAATTAGAAATGTTTTTACTTCTGGCCATCACAGCTAAACCAAAGTTTGTGTTCTTACTCATTTCCAGGAGATTAAAATCTCCCCCTCACTTGCCAGTACTTTTCAAAACTATGCAGCTGCTGACACTAATTATTGCTTCATTTCCTTCCACTTCTATAAAATATGAGAGGATGACCAAAAAAAACCCCAGCGACTTTTCTTAATCATCATCCCTTGCCCTTCGTAGGCAGGAATTCTCTTTCTCTTTATGCTTCTCGTCCTCAAAATCAAGTGCACTCATTGAAACCCTCGTGAGTCCACCTGGGTTCCTGCATTTCCTCACCCTCATTATTCCCAGGGGAATATTTACCCGGCCCCATGTGCAACTTCATCCCACAATTGGTCAAAAGGGATATTTGTTTGTCCCTTACCTGAATCATCAGGGCTTTCTCGGGTTCTCCATCGCTGTCTGTGGGGATGTGGAGTGGAGCTGTGCTCATCTGAGGCCAGCAACCTTTGTTTGTGGCCTTGGACCATCCTTTTCCCTTCCATTTTCTCAGTCCCTCTGTTCTCCATTTCCCCACGAGCTTCCCCTTCTCTCCAGTGCTTCTTCCCTGACTCTTCCCTTTCTTGCTCTGCGTTTTGGAGCTCTGCTCTCTGGGGTTTGGCAGCTCTCCCTTCCCTAACCCGGGACAGAATTATGCTGAAACCCTCCACATTTCAGACGTTCCCTCATGCGTTTCAGCTCCTCCAGGATTTTAATTGCCACCTTTTTCCCTTTGTGATACGCTGCTGCTTTTGATGTCTGAGAATACATTTACAGAGAAAGCTCCTTTGGTATTTAACGTGTGCTTTGTCAGGAAGGCTGTAATTTTGTTCACTTCCTTCCTTTTGCCTCAAAGTTGTTTGTGACAGGTCTTGAAACACTCACACCTTATGTCCTCCCAGAGTAAGGTCAGAAACTGTCATTTATTTCAGAGCTGGCTTTAAATAGCCTGTTCTTAATATCATATCTGGGGGTCTGCTGGAGTTGGGGCTCGGGCTCTGCAGTAATTGTTGCATCTGCTTTCAGCTGAGGAAAAGTGGAGGCTTGCTATGAATATTAACAACTCATCCATCCTTTACACCTTCTGGGAACACACCAGTTCTGAAATTGTTTCCTCTTTTCATGGTTTATGTGGTCTCCATTTTCTTTGCATGCTCCTTTTTTTTTAAATCAACTTCATTCCAACCCCCCAGATTTATTCCTAATTGGAGGCTTTTATCTGTATTTATACCTGAACCTATTCCCAGCTAACACTGGCTCTATCAGGCCTTACCTTCTTGTAGGGTTTTAGATGTCTCACTGCTGGCATTGACTCACAAAACCCTTCTTTGTTTCCTATTTCTCCTTCACTTGGTCTTTTCTCCCAGGTACTCACCATCATGGATAGGAAGAGCCCAGGGAACTGCTGGGAGATGCAATTTCCTTGTGAGATTTTCCTGGGAAAATAGCTTTGAAAGCAGAGCCCTCGAGTCCAACATCCCTTTCGTGGAGTGGAGCAGCACTTGGCAGTGGGCAGAGTGGGAGGATGGTTTCACCCTGTTCCTTCCCTTGGGAACTTCACCTTTCTGACCCTGTCAGTTCTGGAAACCTTGGGGATTCTGAATGTTTTCCTTATCATGTTCATCATTCAGACACCCTTGGCCTAGGTAGAAATGTAAATTTGTGGAAACAGAGCTTTACTCAGAGAGGTGCTGTTAGTATTAAAATGCAACCCCATTTGCTGGCAAGGGAAAATTTTGAGCACTGCATCCACTAGTTATGAAATTACAGTGGAAAAACAAGGATCAAATGGAATCCCTGGAATAAAAAGGATCAGAGAATTTCAGAATCTGGTAAGAAAACAGCATCCTTCAGGTCAGGGAACGACCTGCCTGGCATTGCTGTGGCTTCTGGTGCTGCCTCACCACAATTTCTCCGTGGGAAGTTCTGTCCTGTGGGACTAAAGGGGAAAAAAATGGGGGAAAAGAACCCAAGAAAAAACCAACCAAGCAGAAAAGCACCTGGCTCTTGTCCTCTGCAGAGGTCCAGCTGCCCATGGCAGCACAGGAGGAGGTGTGTGTGTGGTGTCCTTGCTGCTGAGAGGAGCTGGGTGCTCGGGGATGGAGCCTGGAGGGGAGAGAGAGGTGGCTCAGCATTTTGGGGAGGGCCTGGGTTCCGTTCCCAGCCAATTCCTGGCCCTGAACTCGGCTCTGAGCTGCTGCAGCAATTGCTGAAGTCCTGCAGGGGCAGGAGACGTGGTTAGGAGGAGCATGGTGTGCTCAGCATCCCCCATCCACGGAGAGAGCTGAATCCTCTCCTACTATTACTCCACTGACTGTAAATATCTCGGAGACATTTACATGGTATTTCTTTTTAAGTATATAATGTTTTCATTCAAAAGTATCACAATTCTTAAAAGACCTGTCAGAGGCTCTGACATGTAATTAATTTCTCTAAAGCTCTTTTTTTTTGAAAGATACAACTGCATATATAGAACACCTGCACTTATTCACAATTCTGCAGGAAAAAAAGCCACAGCTTCTTCTTCTTCTTCTTCTTTGCTTTCTTCCCCCACTTCTCCATAAAAAGATTCTCCTTCACTTTGGATACTCCCTCTCCCTCTACCCTTGTGAGCTACAACACTCAGGATGTGGAAGCTGTGTGTAAATAGGAGCTGGCACGTTGGGTTTTGTCTGGGTGCGAGTGACCTTTTGCTTATTCAGCTTGAAGCTGAAACACTCCTGCAACTTCAATTCCAGAGCAGCCATCACCAGCTCAGAATCTTGTCCAGCTCATAGAATTCCCACGTGTGCAGCTGGGCTTTCAGTCAGGCTCTTGAGCTGAGCTGGTTTTTATTTTTACCTGGTAGATTTTTTTCCCCCTCCTCTGCCTGGAAGGAGGGTATTGAGCTCTGTGGTATAATGGTGGTTGCCCAGGAAATATGAATGAGGTGATGTTCAACCAGCAGTGGCTAAATATTTATATTGATAGAGATACACAGATTGAAGTGGCCAAGCACTGGATTCTGTGGCAATCATGGCCAGCTCGTTTGCTTTATCCCCTCTAAGTGCATCCAGGGTAGCACTGTGACCATCCCTGATTCTGCTGGAAAATGCCACGAGCCAAATCACTGCTGCTTCCCAAGGAAGAGTCTGCAGGGAGTCCTCAGGGGGAGGAAACCTCTCCAGCAGGTCCCTTGGCACAGTTTCTCCTCGGGTGGGCATCTGTGGAGCTGGGGAGGCTGAAGGGGATGTCATCTCCCCACGGCACCTCTGACAGACTGAAGTGATGGACCTGTGCACTTGTAAACATCCACCCAGAAAAGCTGCACCAGGCTGGGGGGAAGTGGGCATTTTCTGGCTGACAGAGAAGCAAAGCAGCTCTCTTTGTAGAGGGCAGCCATGGAGCAGTGGCATTGTTTTGGTTGTATAAAAGGGTGGCATTTCCCCTTTTGTCTTTGTAAAATTAGTGTTAAGAGGAATGTGCTTAAATCCAAAAGTTTGGATGGGTTTAAGTGAACATGAAGTGCATCATTTATGTGACTGGGGGTGAATGAGGGAACGTGTCCAGGATTTTTAGCTTTGCAGTTCAGATGTTTCCTTCTCTGTTCAAGGGTTCCTTCCAACCCTGATCATTCTGCGATTCTAGGAATTTATAGAACAAGAAATAATCTGGTTTTACTCCAAGGGACTGGTGAAGGGACATTCCACCAGGATCTTGCTCTGTGTTGGGAGCAGAGGGAGCCGGTGGGGCCTCACCTGGGACATCATTTTCCAACCACGTTTGCCTCCATTGTGGCAACACCGACACCCATAAAACTTCTCGAGTGTCTCAGGAGGTTTTTTAAAAGAGAAAAAAAAACATCCTTTGGGTTTCTTGGCCCCCTGGGCCGAAGGAGCTGCGTGAAGGCAGCAGGAGGTTTGTGGCAGAGGGCCCATTGTGGTGCTGCTTTTGTGTTCTCCCAGACAAACGTGTGCACATGGGCTGCTCACTAACAGGTTTTGTACAGTCCCATTAGCACTAGAAATGGGAAAATTGACAGCAATCATGAGGAATGGGGAATTTCCTCAGCTGTGATGCTGAGGGTTTTTTGAGGCACTTGAAGTCTTTTGCCTGACCTGAGTCATAGGGCTGAAAGGGATTTCTCCAGGTCACTGAGCCCTGTGTATTGCTACCACAGCTCTGCATCCTGTCCTTCTGTCCATTAATTTGTCCATCTTGTGCTTAAAACTAGTTGGATTATTGTTCAGCTCCACTGCTTGCTTTCTGTGGCTTCTTCCCCTCCATCTCCTTGCATAGCCAGTGACTTTCTGTGGTGCCAGCTGTGATCTAAGCAGGCCGATGCCCTGAAGTCCATGGTGCAATCAGCAAAAGTCCTTCTGAATTCTTCCCTGCGACGGAACGTGCTGTGCCTGTCCTTGAAGCACAGCCAGCCCCGCTGTGCTCCCGTCCTCCTCCTCCAGAGACCTGCAGTTCATCCGACCCCTCGTCTTTGCCCGTCGCCTTCCGCCCGCCATCCTCTTCCTCCATGCACTCTGGCTCCAGTCAAGTTCATAAACTTCAAGCTGGTGCCTGATTTTCCTCCTGCCAGCTCTCCATAACAGCGTGACCCCAGCTCTTCAGTGGCCTGACACCACCTGAAATCTGTATTCTCTCCCTTTTACACTTCGGTCTGCAGATGACTCTGTGTTCTGCGCTCTCCTGCTACCCAGTGTATTCTCTGCCCACTGCCTTTATCCCCCAGACCTCTCCTGGTTTAATTTTTCTTCCCTGGGACCCAGCTGTTCTCCTCCTCTTTGTTATCCCCAGCCTTCTGTTTCTTCCTGTTCTGCATCACATCCAGCCCCTCTGTCAGCTTTTCTTTCCCAGTTGCTGCTGTTTCTCCCCGTCTCTCTTGGGGTCTCACCTTTCCTGGTCACACTGGTCCCAAGGGTCCCGATGTTCAGCAGGTCTCAGCAAACCTGGACTGTCTGTCCCATTTGTACTTCATCTCTGTCTGACCCCTGCAGGAAGATCCCCCCTCTGGACCCTCCTCAGTTCCTTCCAGCTGGTTTCTGGAGCTCAGCTCTGCTCTCTGGGTCACTGCAGTTCAGGAAAAGAGTTGTGCCCAAGCACATCCCCTTTGTTGTTGCATTTCATTGTCTTCATTGTCTCCTCCAGCCTTCGGATCTCATCCCTTGTCTGCTTCCCTCCCCCTTGTGCACACACATCCCAAAAAATCATAATACTACGAGATTAAGGGTCTATAAGCTCTCCCTTTGTGCACGTTTGCTTGGCTGCCTGCATGCCTGTTGCTTGCCCCCCTGTCTGTTCCCTGCTCTCTCCATGAAGTTTGGCCCTTGAGTATCCATCAGAATCAAGGAAAGACAAACTCCTTCCTCGTGGTCAAACCATCGACACGAGCAGGCAGAGGCATGGAACCCACGGGTGGGATCCTGCTCCTTCCTCCCCCGTTGGAAATGCCAGCAGGAATTGGCTGGCACCATCCTGTCCTTCGAGATGCTGGGGCTCTTCCTTGGGGAGCTCGTTGTTGTCTCCTCCCTGGAGATGTTCCGTGTGCTGGAAGTGACGCATTTCCAATATTGGGGAATTGCTGATCCTGCTTTTGTTTGGTGTTTTACCCCTTGCAGGCCATGACTGGAACACGATGTGATGATGTTCTGGGGTGAAAACAGGCCACCTGTGGCATTTTGCTCCAAATCCCTGTCAACTGGGGCATCCAAGGAAATTTAGGTCAGCAAAGATGCTGCTGGTGCTCCTGAGCTCAGAGCTGCAGGTCTCAGCTCATCACACCCATAAACAGAGACTTGACTTGCAGGATGAACCTTCCCACAGAACCCTGGAGCAGCTCTTACCCCTCACCCTGCATCCTGGGGGTTAAACATCAAACAGGGAAGAAAATTTCCACAGTGTCCCTGTTTGGGTTATGTACTTGGATACCTTGAAATGCTGCCATGATTCTCCTGTGAATATAAATCTGATTAAATACTTAAAGGATGATCATACTCCAAGTCCTTTCAAGGACTGAGGCTGTTCTCCTGGCAGGGCCTTTCCCCTTTTACTTGCATGGCTCCAGGGAGACTTTGAAGCCCTTCCCAGGGCCTAAAGGGGCTCCAAATGAGCTGGAGAGGGACTTTGGACAGAGTGGCAGGACAAGGGACAACGGCTTCCCACTGCCAGAGGGCAGGGCTGGATGGGATATTGGGAAGGAATTGTTCCCTGGCAGGGTGGGCAGGCCCTGGCACAGGGTGCCCAGAGAAGCTGTGGCTGCCCCTGGATCCCTGGCAGTGTCCAAGACCAGGCTGGATGGGGCTGGGAGCAGCCTGGGAGAGTGGAAGGTGTCCCTGTCCATGGCAGGGGTGGAACTGGATGGGCTTTCATGTCCTTCCCACCCAAACCATTCCATGACACCTCAGCCCCTCCCCAGCAGCCACACTGGCCCAGTGTGTAGAGCCAGTGGTGCTTCTCTGCTCTCCTGAGACCCCTCTGGTTCTCCCGAGGCTGCAGATATTTTATTAATATTTTCATTAATGGATATTCTAGAAACTTAATTTATTAATACTTCTGTTAATTAAGGCACATTTAACAGGCAGGAGATATTATCGAGGAGGCACGAAGCTGCAGCCTGTCAGTGGCAGGCGCAGAGCAGCTTCCACACTCAGACATTAATCTCCTTCCTGGAAAAATAACTCTGATCTCTGCTCTGGCTTCTGGAGTCTCTCCTGCTCCAACATGACAGCGAAGAAAGGCCACGGAGGGAGCTCAGGGTGTGGGGAGGGTGCTGGCAGCAGAGGGGGTCTTACCACAGCAAACCAGCTGGCGTTGGAGAGCTTTGAGATGGGGATTTGCATCACAGGAAAACTCTTGGGGTTAGTTAAATATTCCTCTAAATATGCAAAGGAATGGAGTTACTGATGCTTGTTATTCTTATCTTCCTCTCGGTGTCACAACATCTTTAAGTTGGGTGAAGGTTTCACTTACTAAGGCGGTTGTAAAGATTTCACGTTAATTAAGAGGACTCCACTGCAAATCTGAATATGAATGAAGTTTGGCTGCTGAACCCCAGGGCAGTGAGTACTGTGGGAACAGCAGACACTGACAAATGTTGATGTGAAAAGTAAAAAAGCCAAACAAAAAAACCCCCAAACCCAGAAAAACACCTAAACCAATGCTGCAATCTAGTACGTGTGAGAGAGAAAAAATTTGAGTTCGAGTTGCCAGAAGGGCATAAAATAGATTTTTTGACTTGACTTTGCAGTCAAAGAAGTGAAATTCTGTCGATCAGGAGCACTGATGAGGGTTCTCCAGTGCCAGCCATGCCCGGGTTTCAGCCACATGGCTCCGTTGCTCCTGCTCCCTCTCCGTAGGCAGGTGGTGGCTTTGAAGGGTGGGGGGACCTCAGTGGAGGAAGGGAGAAGGTCTGGGCTGGATCCTGGTCTCAGGTTCGCTGCTCTGGTGAGGCCCCACCAAGCCCAGTCAGCCTCTACCGCTCCTCATTCACAGGAGGTGAAGCTTCACCCAGTGGGGACAGAGTGGGCAGTTTTAGGGGTCTGGGGAATGAGGCTTCCAAGGATGGAGCTCTCGTGGTGAACAGTGAGACTAGAGGTACTTTTCCACAAAAACCTGCTTTTTTTGGGAAGTTTTTCATACCTGCCACTGCTTGGAAGGGCAGTAGCTGATAGCGAGGGTGAGCAGCTGTCACTCCAGTATCCGTATTTTTTTCCAGCTCCATCGTAGAGTTGCTGTTGATGAACTGGGATGAATCCTCTCCTTCATCTCTCCACTGATCCATCCGGAGATGGATGGGCTTTCCTGGCTGGACATGACTGACCTGCCTTCACACGGCAATTTTGGGTGATGTGGAGGGTCCTGCAGAGGTGCTGAGCACCTCTCCAGCTCCCAAAGCAGGACTTTGGGGAAGGAAATGCTGATACACAACATTTTCACCTTGCTGAAGATACATGGGACTTGGCTTTTGGAGTGGAAAAGTGACAAGCTGAGAGCCTAAATAAATTGGATTTGTCCTCTTAAGGAGGGTGCAGGCAGCGTGTGAGGCTGTGCGGGGGTGTTTTATTGTTGTTATTTTTTATTCACGGTTCCTTGAGCTGATCCTGGGGATTGCACTGACTGTGGTTGTGTTTCTGGAAATGTGCAGGTTGGCCAGATGCAGTGGGGCATGGAGTGAACAGAAAGAGGTTAAATTGATGGATGACCAACAAGAGCAGGATTGTGCCTCAGAAGACCAAGAAACTATCCTGATTAATGGGGTGAAAGAAAATGGTAAGGAACTTAATTATGGTACATGAGGGAGCAGCGACAACTTGGAAGCCAACTTATTTTCCTAATTCCTTTTGTGCATTTAATATTAGCAGTTTGTGGGTATCTCTGCACTGTGGAGCAGGAGAGTAAATGGGTGTTTTCTGCACAGGAATCACTCCAGCCATAAATCTACACCCTTTTAGGCCTTAACAAGAAGTGCTTTTGCCTGTGCATGGGCATGGCTGGAAATGTTTATGTGCACGTGCAGTTTGAAGTAGAGATTTTAGATTGGTTTCTTGGGGGAAAAAAAGTCATCCAGGACTTTGTAGCCCGCTCTGTCTGATGGGAATCTTTCCCTCTCTCAGCATTATGATCCCATTAGCCAATGTTAACAAAATTTGGCTGAAGGATACTTAGTCCCTACAAACTGGGGGAAATTTAGAGATTGGGTAGGAGAAAGAAACCAGGATTAGTGGGAAGGGGGAGGTTGGATTTGTGAGTTTGTTCTTGCCTGCGTCCCATCACCCAGCACGTGGAATTCCCTGTCCCATAATCCCTGTCCTGCACAGACAGGTCGTGCTCCTGGGAGCCACCAGGTCATTCCAGCTGCCACCAACATGGGTGGGGAAGGATCAGCCCCTTCCAGCAGCCTCCCAAAATGCCCGACTTCATCTGTATCTATTTCATTGATTCCATGCTTGCTTTCAGAATAACTAATTAGGAGTAACAGTGCTCAGCTGTGTGGAACCCTGGTTGAAATAAATAGGCCTCTGAGCATTTTCTGAGGTCATCTGGGCTGTAGTCTCTGGCCACAGTAAATGCAGAGGGGAGGCAGAGCCTGATGCTTTCATTCTTCAATGTGTTTTATGTTTCATTTCATGGCTTTTTACATTTTGTATTGGCCCATAAATCTTGAGACAGCTAGATAGATATATTTTATTTATATATAAATTTGATCCTGTTAGATATCAAGGACTTGGTCCTCTGACATATGTTCAGATCTAAACGAGGTGGTAGAGACAAATGTTCTTTACCAAAACCTTGGAGCCACGTGGGTGCCCATGAGGACCCCGCAGCTCATGCTGGTGGCAGGTGAGGCACATGCTCACACTCGCTCCTGGGATGTAATTTGGGAGGTACCTGTCCTGTCAGCCCATCTCCTTCCTGACTCCAGGGTAAAGCTGCAGCTGCTGGAGCTGCAAGGGGATTTTGTAGCCATGGTCCCCTTGTCTGATCCAGCAGACAGCAACATCAGTGCTGCCATCCTGATCAGTAAGGAGGGGGATCTTTAGATCCTCTTACCATTTCCATGGAATTCAATTAAACAGGGCTTAAAAAGTGCTTTAATTAGACAAAACACTATAGGGTGGTTTATGGTAGAAAAGACCTTAAAGCCCATCCAGTGCCACCCCCTGCCATGGGCAGGGACACCTTCCACTATCCCGGGTTGCTCCAAGCTCCATCCAACCTTGGACACTTCCAGAGATCCAGGCACAGCTTCTCTGGGCAACCTGTGCTGCTACGGCCTCTCCACTCTCAGAGCCAAGAATTCCTTCCCCATATCCCATCTCAGCCTCCCCTCTGTCAGTTTAAACTTCCAGTTTGAACACTGGTGTGTGGGAGTTGCTGCTGAATCCGAGGCCAGGAGCCAGCACGAAGCTCTGGAGCTGCCACCTCCCCTTGCCCATGTGCTGCTGGGTGGATGCTGAGTGAAACTGGGAAAAGTGGTTTTGCTTCTCCAGCATTTTCTGTGTGAACTGTATTCCCTTGGAGCACCAGTTGAACACAAGCCTGATTTTAGGCTGATACAGAGCCCTAGAAAATCAGGTTTTGGCATTTGGATTTCACAAGAGTTAAGTTCACTCACACAAGTATAAACCTAAAGAAACGCCCAGAGACAGTTTATTTTATATAATAGCATCTTTGCCTATTGAATGCAGCTTTTGAGATTGAATTTCAGCTTTCTGCCTCCCCGTTCTTTGAGTCTTACAGCATTCACAGACATTCTTCTTTTATCCTCAAATTTTCCATGCTTCCTGTCAGCTCCAAGCTGATTTTTATTTTATTTTACTTCTGAAGTGGAACTGCACTGGTTAATTTGTTTTGGTGCTTAAGGAAAAAGATACCACCTCTGCATTTCTGATCTGAAGACTGGTGGGAGGGACTCAAAAATCAGCTTTTTTATATATTTCCTTTTTTTAACCCTTTTCAAGCAAGCCAGTCCGGTCTTTTCCAAGTCGTGCATGTTGAAGATGCTGACAGGCATTGCACTGCACTTCTGGTTGGAGTGAGGGAATCTTTGGGAAAAGGTTTGAAGTCCTGTGAGCACTTCAAGGCTCCAGCTGCAGTTTGTGCTTTGCTCACACTTCACTGATGGCTCCATCCCTAAGGCCCCCGTAGCACAAAGCTGATGGGAGTGTTTGGGATGAAATTAGGGGGGTTTTGACCTCCTACTTGGCACAGGCAGGCATCCCACTCCTTCCACGGCATCCTGCTCCTTTCCATCCTGCCCAGCTGCTGGTGGCAGCCCTGGGGGCTTTTCCATCGTGCCAGTGGTACCTGTGCCAGCACAAACCTCCCCTTCCCAGGCTGCCAAGGATGCGGGACACTCACTTTCCTATCGGTTTGGAATAAGAGCACTTGTGGAGGGTCGCAGCAGCCAAATAAATCCCTTTGCATGCCCCATTTAATGCCACATCCTGGTGCTCCAGTTGTGTTTTAGAGCACTTGTCCCTTCTTGGAAAGCTTTGGCTCTCGCCCCTCTGCCTTCAGTGGAGCCACCAAAAAAGAAAGACCTGAGCCATGACAAAAGCACCGGGCTCCGAGTCGGCAGAGCTCTCTGGCTGGGATGAATGCACTCATTGGAATATATTTTTTTTTAATACAGAGATATCAGAGCGTGTTCATGGATGAAAAGACATCGTATTTAAATTTCAAGGGTCATATCGTCCGTTGAGCCAGGAGTCTGATAAAAGTACTTTCATAACTTTATTCTGCCATAAAAGAAGCGCAACGAGGTAAAACTAAAAAAATCCTTAGGTAAAAAAATCCTTACATGACTAAAAAGGCATTTTTAGCGATTAGGGAAGAATGGCAAACCCCACAATAACTCTAACAATAATTGCTTTAAACTCTGTGTTATCTTCTGCCTTCCCTTGGCGTGGACAGTGACAAAAAGACCGCTGGGTTTTTAAAATCAGCCATCACTTCCTGACTCTGGAGCAGTAAAGCAGCTCAGGTGTGTGCAAGCTCAGACCCCGCAGCGGGGGTGCTTTGTTTCTTTAAGAATCTTATTTTTCCGTTAATTTTTTCAATGTTAATGAGAACATTTTTATTAGGCTTGTTTTGTTTTTTTTTAATAACATTGTGAGGTTTGAGAGGCAGTTTCCAGGTAACCGTATGGATATGAGGAGGGAAGAGCGGATGGGTTGCGTGTTTTAAACGTACTCTTGTACCTCTTCCAGCTGGCTGCAGGGAGCAGCGTGCTTACCTCTGCCTTCCACGCACATCACCACGTTAACTGGATCCAGGAGGGAAGGATTGCTGGGAAGGGCTTCCCAAAGGAGCAGCTGGGAAAAGTCCCCACCAAGCCCTGGGAGAAGGGGAGCGGGGTGGCGAGCCTGAGGAGACCCTACAAGGGTGGTAACCCCTGTCTCTTTTTGTCCCTTTCCTCGCTCCCTTTCCCCTCTGTTCCCCGCAGAGTCGCACGCCCTGGACGGCGATGAGAGGCCCTGCAGCGCCGCCGAGGCCGCGGTGCCGTTCCCAGCGCTGAGCGCGGCTCCCAAGGAGAGCCCCGCGTGCCACCGCGCCCTGACGGCCAAGAAGCCCTGCCTGCTGAGCCCCCCGTCGCCGCTGCGCCTCACGGATGTCCCCGAGCACGCCTCGGACGACTCCTCCGCCCACGCCATCTCCCTCACGTCCTGCGTGACCAAGGGCATGAGCTCCTGGTCGCTGCCGGGCGACTGTGAGAAGGCTCCTTTCACCATGATGGAGCCCGGGGGGATGTCGGCGCTGACGGGAGACTGCCTGATGCAGCCGAGCCGGACCTGTCTGGGCTGCTTTATTGAATCCAAGGACGGCATTGATGCGGAGCCGGGAATAAGCTTGAAAGTGGGGGATATAAATAGGGATTATGACACCTGTTCGGTCTCTGATATAGGGATTCACTGCATGAGCACAGGAGAAACCATGAGATATGGGGATCAACTGCTTTCAGACCAGCTTTTAAGCTTCCCTATGCATAAATCGAGGGCAGCGGACAAAAGAGATGCAGAAAAATCTGACAGTGATTCAGAGGACCCCACTCAGAAAAATTATTACGAGGGATTACTATTAGACAAATGCAATGGTGAGGAACCTTTACTAACAAATCCCAACCAGGAATGGGGCTATTTTGAATCTTTCATTAGTGAAAGTAAAATTGAGCTGCTTGACCTCTGCTCCAAAAATGAGCTTTCTGTAAATCTGTTTTCTGAGGAAGACGTGGATAATTACATGTTCGATGATGACGATTCCACCTTGGGAAGTGATGTCTGCTCCCTAAAGATTAGATACGAATCTTTCCAGGACAATGTGCGGGAGAAGACCACCACCCTACAAGAGGACGCCCAGTTCAACTTCTTCCCCAGCGTGTTCAGCAACTGCACCAAAAGGGACAGCAGGAGCACCCTGAAAAGGGGGCCCAGCGGTGCCACCGACCCTTCTCAATTCAAATCCGAGGAAGGCATCATCTGGGGGGAGGAGGAGGAGGACGGCGAGGAAGAGGACGGCGAGGAGGAGGAGAAAGCTGCCTTAAATAAATCTTGCAACAGCACAGAGATGGTGCAGTACGTGGGCTCCAAGAGGAGCCACTTCTTGGACTCGGTGAATTCCACGGAGGACTCCGGGGAGTTCAGCGACGACAGCACTTGCACGGAGTCCTCCTACGACGTGCTGCGGGATATCAAGGACTGCAGCCGGTACCTGGCCCGGGACCACTCCGGCTCCTTCATCCAGCAGAACTATGGGTTGCGGGCGAAGAGGAAAGTGCGATACAGCGACGACTACCTGTACGATGTGGACTCCATCGAGAACGAGAAGATCCTGGACAAGAAGGAGTGGCTCCCGGACGGGCCCAAGGAGGAGGACGACGACGAGTGGTGCCCCAAGAAACGGCGAAAAGTCTCTCGCAAGGAGCCCCCCGTGATCATCAAGTACATCATCATTAACAGGTTTAAAGGGGAGAAGCATATGCTGGTGAAGCTCAGCAAAGTGGATGCCAACGAGACAACTGTTACTCTGAACGAGGAGCTGCTCAGCAAATACAAGAAGCTGGCCCCACTGAAGGGCTTCTGGCAGGAGAGGCAGCAGAGCCGGCTGGATTTGCTCAGATCGTCTCTCTACCACAAGCAGAATTTCTATCTTAACGGCTCAGATGCTTCGTTCCTCCCTCACCCACGGAAGCGAAAATGCAAGCTAGCAAACAGGCACCGGATTCAAAGAATTAAAGCCATCGAGCAATCAGTGAACAAGCTGGGCTCTTGCTCCTCTGATCACAAGCAGCCTTGCAGCAGTAAGGAGGACGTGGGCCTGAAAGGGCTGCCGGCGTTAGCCATCGCCACCCCCAGCTGTGCCAACGGATTACACGTCCACGACATCGCGGGCATCGCCGTGAAATGCAAACCGCAGGAGCGGGAGCACAAGGGGACGGAGCGGAAAGTGCTCCGCAGAATCAAATTCAAAAGTGAAGCCAGGTTGAAGTGCAAGAAGATCAAAGCTGCCACCAGTACGGCAGAGGACTCCCCAGCGCTGGAAAACCAGGACTCTGCAGCGCGTCTGAAGGACGAAAACAGTCCCTGTGCTTCAGACAGCTCGCATCTCCCAGAGTGCCACGAGGATAAGGTTGCTAAAAATTCTCCTTTCCTACCATCCACCTCCTCTTCAGACAAGCCTCTGCCATCTGCTAATATCACCACCAATGTACCCCTGATCCCCGGAGGGTATCTGCAGACGTTGTTAGATGCTTCGGATCTGTCAAGCAACACCGGTATCCCATACTTCGCCCAGCACCCCTCCGAGCAGCAGCAGCACCCGCTCCCCAGCATCGTCCCGCCGGAGAAGCCCTTCCCGTCCCTGCAGCCGGCGCAGAGCTGCGTGCTCTCCCCGCCCTCCGAGTCGGAGCTGCAGCAGTCGCCCGGCCACTTGGAGATGGAGCAGGGCGGCTTCGGCAGCATGTGGCCGGCCAGCAAAGGCAGCGAGCGCCAGGACTTCCCCGGGGACATGCCGGAGGCGGCCGGAATGCCGAGCGAGTTCGCGCCGGGCACGGACGGCCTCCCTGCCTCTGGATACACTCAAGTCAATCTGAATAGCGGCAAATTGCTATACCAAAAAAATTACATGCCGGATAGCCAACAAGTGCAGTCTGATGATTCTTATCAGTCATGTCATTTCAATAATGGAGAGGGGCGCTTTCATTTCCAACGAGGTACACTCAGTACGGATGATGGCAGGCTCATTAGTTTTGATTCAGTGGGTTCATTGTCAGTTAGTTCTAGCAATTACAGTTCTTTAAGTTTAAAGTCTTGTGAAAAGGACGGCGAGGATGATATTAATGATGATTTCTTGGCCCACTGCAGTCCCAAGCTAGTGATCCAGCAGAGCATAGATGAAATCACCCCTTTGAAGGAGTCCACGGACCTTTTAGATATTTCCAACTTCACGCCTGATAGGTTCCGCCAGTCGTCGCTTTCGGAGATGTCCCCTCCAGACACTCCCAACCTGTCCCCGCAGATAGCTGGCTCCGATGCCAAGCCTCTGGGCACCCTGAAGGGCTTTCAGGAGAGCCCCCAGGCTGCCCTCAACAGCTCCGAGAAGGTCAAGTGGAACTGTGGGGTCCTGCAGACCGAGGATCAGGCAGATAATGGGTTTGCTTTAAATAATCACCAGTTCCAGTTCCATATGTTCAACGATGAAGATTCTGTCAGCCTTCTCGAAAAGAGTCCATGCTTGTCAACATTTAATGAGCCATCTGGTCAAATTAGCACCAATAGCAAAGTGTCAAAATCGAAGAGGAAAAGTTCATCCAGCAAGAATGTGGGTACAAACCAAAGCTCTTCCCAGAAAGCCACCCGGAAAAAATCGCCCAAAACCAACAAAGGAACCGATAAGCCGCAAGGGAAAAACTCCAGGCAGGCACCCAAATCCACCAGGAAAGGGAAAAACGCAGCGGGAGTCAACGGCGAGAAGGCTCCGGCCGTTGGTGGTAGGGCGGTCACTCAGCTGGGCACCGCGGCCACGGCCACCAAGGGCGTGGCCGAGGGCACTCAGCACTGCGGCCCGGCTGGGGTGAAGCTGGGCAAGCACAACGGGCTCTCCGGAGAGTGGGCGCTGGGAAAAGAGGGGGGCACGGGCTGGTCGGAAGCCAGCCTGGGCAACGCCACCAGCCTCCTGGACGACGACCAGAGGGAGTTCGAGGAGCCTTCCAACATCCTGTCCAACATCGCGTCGGGAATGGCCGATGTCCAGAGGTTTATGATGGCCTCCATTGAGCCCTTGTGGGGGCCCGTCGGCCACAACAGCGTTCCAGACATATTCCGGTCACCGGAGTCCAACAGCCTGAAACTGAAAACTCTTAAAATTTTGGCAGGGACGTCCCAAGAGTCGAAGAAGAAGGCGAACGGTGGCTCGCCGGGGGCAGCGAAGAACCACAAGTCAAACAACAAGGGCTCGAGCAAAAACAGCAAAGCCGTGACCTGCGACCCCGGTCGCCCCAACTGCTCCACCGGGTTCGCCACGGACATTCACGCTCCCTTTTTTGATAAAAACTATAGTAACCTGAGCACTTTAGGCAATAATGGACCTACCCATAAAAAACTCTACCGTCATAAATCCAGTTCGAAATCACTGAGGGATGAGAACTGTAAAATCAAGCGGACGGACCGCGAACAGCCCCACAAGGACCCACCCGTGACAGCTGCTTTTGAGAAACTGAGGTAATGCTGCACCAAACTGGCTGGAATGCCCCTAACCTCCCTCCCACCTGCTAGGCCTGCTGTTCCTCAGTTTTTCCTTCCTGAAAGCAAAAGTTTGCATGAAAAAAAAAAAAAAAAAGACATTCCCCTTTCACAGTTTTGGTTGGTTTTGGTTTTGGGGTTAGTTTCTTTTTTTGTTTGGTTGGTTTTTTTAATTATTATTTTTAAATGCATGAAAATACTTATGACTTGCAAGCTACCTAAAAGAATGACCAATTTTCTGGCTTGGCTGGGGTTAAAAAAACTAACAAGGCTACTCTTTTCTGCTGTTTGGCTTCTTCAGTTTTTAATTACTTATTTATTGGGGGAAAAACAAAAACAAAAACTAAAAAAAAAAACAAACATGATTACACGCTCTTTTTAATGATTTTGACGAGGAAAGACTTTTTTTTTTTTTTTGGAACATTTTGTAAAAAATAAACCACAAAAAAAAAAAAAGAGGTTCTGCATCCAAAAGCCAAGATCTCGAAACTTATTTACTTTGCAAATGAGAACTCGTTCCTAATTGAGCTTCACGTGGCAATTTTTGAGTGCTTTCTGGCCCCCTCTGCTGTTGTGTCTCCTAACCTGCATCATCTAAAGCTGCATCTTCTCTACCCGCCCGCCTTTAGCGCGTTCGCTCCGTCGTGGTGACTCCAGACGAGCTAACTAAGATGGCATCAAATGTTTGATTTTTTCCTGCAGGGAATCAGACTCCATTCTTCTTAAAGCAGAAACAGCATTTTTGGGTTTTCCTGTATTTGAAGAAGAGACTCCCTTTTCTAGAAAGACGGTTGATGTTTGGTTCTTTTCTTACCATTTTCTTTCGGTTGTTTTTTTCTTTTTTTTCCCCATCGGTTCCTTTTCGAAATCTGCCTTGTGGTCTGTTGAAATGTAAGTGCTGAAATGAAGAGTTTGAAATTGTGGGAATTTTATTATTTGAAAGCAAACCTAATCTGGTATTCTCTGTGAAAGACTGTTTTAAAAGTCATACTGTTGTACAGTAGTTTATGCACTATTACCCACAACAACAAAAAATTGTGCCAAACTATGAACAAGTGACTGTATTGTATATATTTTTACTTCTCTATCAACATTGGGTTGTGAGTGTTTTCTGCAGCTATGCCTTTTGGTTTTACTAGAAACATTCCAGTTGTTAAGTACTAACCACCCCCCTTCGAAAGCACCTGTAACTCACGATGAAAACGATATTGTTCACTGATACAACTTACCAAAAGTTTTATGGACATGACTAAAAGTGTGCCAAATTTACTTACCTCATTTCATGGATTCACCCTGTGGTTTAAAGCTCATAAAGGGAAAAAAAAAAGAAAAAAAAAAGAGAAAAAGGAAAAAAAAAAGGGGGAAAAAAAAAAGAAAAAAAGGAACTTTGAAACCGATGCTGGGAAATGGTAACGTCCTCTCTTTGAAACCACGAGCAGAAAAACTTAATGGTGAAATGTTGAGTTTCATTATAGGAGAGAGTTGCAATGGTGGAGGAGTTCAGAAAACCACTGACGGTAAGTTTGCCAGGAACTCAAGTGTCTGCATCTAGAGACTACAGAACAGCTGCTTTTCAAGTGTCTGTTTTCTTAAAGCAAAACCTGTAGCTGAAGATCATTTGAAATGCAAAGTTACATTGCTAATTCTTTGTATCTCAGTTTTATATATTTTATAAGAACCTGGGATAAATTCTGAAATAGGTATAAAAACAGAACTAATACATTTCATACATTGAGTGCTATTTACTTTTCCTTTGAGTAGTTTCTTAAAACATTTTCAATGCAGAGCCTGTCAGAAGCGCTCTCCCATCATAGCTTTGGTGTTCCCTCCATGTCTAACCTTGCGATGCCAATATAGTCTGAACTTTCAAAAGCAGAGTCATTCATTTTAAATACAACTCTGAACCTTTTCTTTGATTCAGTTCATGAAACAAATACAACCAACGGAGCTATTTGTGATCTCACCAATCAGGGCCGGATCATGACTGGACTTTTATTAAGACAGCGTTAAGTATTGAATGCTAAATGTATTCTCAAAAGGCCTTATTTGTAACCCTCCTCACCACACCCTCGCCCTCCACGAGAATAAGGAACCCAACAAAGATCTATTTTCCTTGTGCAACTGAGAGCCTGTGCGTTTTGCTGCTGATTTCTCATGAAAAACCTTGATACGCAAGAGCCCTGGGAGCGATTGGGAGCAGAGGGATGCGAGGCTTGGACACGTTATGCAATAGCAGGCGGTGAGGAAGAGGAGCCTTTCTAGCAGTGGACAGATCACGTTGCTGATACAGCCACAGGCGTAGACGTGGTGTCACACAGAGGGCAGGACTGGGCTCAGGTTTCCTCCCAAGTCGGTTTTTTTCCACCCACGCGCCAGGCAAAGCAGCAGAATTGGTTTGAGTTAATTTAGCAGAAAAGCAGAGCGATCACTTAAAATCAAAGTGGGGATGCAGAGTGTTAGTTTAGAATCATGTTTTCAGCTCTTACAGATCTTGAGGTGCAGCTTAGCTCAGCTCTGCAATCCCAGAGAGAACAGCTCGGTAGTTGCATTGTTTTATTTGACAGATGAAAGGACGAACTCGGAAAAAAAAAAAAGAGTAACTATAAAAAACATCCTGTAAGTTCATTTTTTCATGGAATAAATGCTGGCATTGCCTGGAGTGAGTTGCTCTGGATGAGAGTGGTCCCCAGTGCCCCGCGGGATGCAGCGTCCCACCCCAGCCCTGTCTCCAGGAGGGAGATCCAGAAGATGCTCAGGATTTACTCTGGAGGCAAGAGCTGTGGTAGGGCTCCATCCCTGGGTGCTGGGCTGGCCTGCAGCCACCACGCTCTCCCCACTTCCCCAGCAGCTCTCTTTTCTATTCATAGGCTCATCAGATACTACAAGCTCCAACCACAGCTGTGGTGTTGGCATATCCCAGTTTTTCAGCATTCCCCCCACGTGCTGCAGGAGAGGGGCTGGCAGCTCCCTTCTTTTGGATGTTCTGGCTGCTGCTCTTACAGAGACAGGTCAGGCCCAGGGCTGGGATGTGGCACAGACCTTCTTTCTGACCCAGAACCATCATTTGAAAGCACATTTCACCTGGCCTGCACTGTGCTCCTTATGCTTAATGTTATGAATATGGGACTCATAATAAAACCCCTTGTACTGGATGGGATAGCAATACTTATTGCATTTGAGGAATGTGCAATAGGGCATGAAGATCAGGCGTAAAACATATCGACTGTTTTATCCATGAATACCCAGCTGGGTGTTTCAGAACGGTGTTAATCACAAATTCCAGCTGCCTTGTTGCTCTCCTTTAGTCCTTCTACCATTCCAATTGCTGACAGCTTTGGTGGTCATCCCATGTCCTCCAAAAATCTCTGACTGGGGAGATGTTAAAGAGCCTGGGTCCCTCATGGTGTGGCACTGGCCCTTCCCTGTGTCTGAAAAGGTCATTGCTCTGCTGCTTGACCCCAAAATTCAAAAATTGCCTTGAGCCAACCCTCCTCCTTTTTGATCTTTGTATAGAGTGTTTGGGTTGGAAGGGACCTTTGAAGGCTATCTAGTCCAACTCCCCTGCAAAGAGCAGGGGCATCTTCTAAGAGACCAGGTTGCTCAGAGCCCTGTCTGACCTGACTTTGAATGTTTCCAGGGATGGGACAGCCACCACCTCTCTGGGCAACCTGTGACAGCATTTCACCACCCTCATAAAAAATTTCTTTCTCAAGTCCTTCTTGGCAGGGCTGTTCTCAATCCCTTCATTCCCAAACCTGTGGATCCCAGGGATTGCCCCATCCCAGGTGCAGCACCTCGCATTTGGCCTTGTTGAACCTTACGAGGTTCCCCTGGGCCCACTTCTCGAGCATTTCCATGTCCCTGTGGATGTCACTCTGTCCCTCAGGCGTGTCAACCTCACCGCTCAGTTTGGTGTCATCTGCAAACCTGCTGAGGGGACTCAGTTCCGGTGTCTACATCAATGGTGAAGACATTCCACAGTGCTGGTCCCAGTACAGACCCCTGAGGGACAGCACTCGCCACTGATGTCCATCTGGACAGTGAGCTGTTGACTGCTACCCTCTGGATGTGACTGTGCAACCAATTCCTCACCTGCCGAACAGTCCATCCTTCAAATCCATCTCTCTTCAGTTTAGAAAGAAGGGTGTGGTGGGGGACTGTGTCAAAGGCTTTACAGAAGTCCAGACAAATGACACCTGTAGCCTTTCCCTTGTCCACAGAGGTAGTCATTCCATCCTAGAAGGCCACTGGGTTGGCCAGGCAGGACTTGCCCGTGGTGAAGCTGTGCTGGCTGCCCTGAGTCACCCCCCTGTCCTCCATGAGCCCCAGCAGAGTTTCCAGGAAGGTCTGTTCCATGGTATTCCCAGGCACAGAGGGGAGGCTGCCAGGGCAGTCATTCAGTGTTTTAGTTTTCCCAGTCATCCAGGACTTCACCTGGCTGCCAGGACTTTTCAGATACCGTGGAGAGTGGCTTGGCAACTACATCAGCCAATTCCCTTTAGGCTCTGGGACGCATCTCATCAGGTTCCATAGATTTATGTACGTTCAGGTTCCTCAGGTGGTCACAAACTTGATTTTCTCTTACAATGGGAGGGACTTTGCTCCTCCAGTCCCTGGTTGAGTCCTGTGATTCATCCACTCAAGGGAGATGGAAATAGAGGTTGCCTCAACCTTCTCATCTGTTGTTACCAGTCTGCCAGTTGTGTCACACCTGCTTTGAGCCTTCCTTTCCATGCTGACACACCTGCAGAGGCCCTTCTTGTTATTCTTTATGTCTCCTACCAAGTTCAGCTCCATCTGCACCTTGGCCTTCCTCACCCCATCCCTACACAGCCTGACAGTATCCCAGTACTCTTCCCAGGATACCTGTCCCTGCTCCCGCTGCCTGTGCATCTCCTCTTGCCCTTCAGCCTGATCAGCAGGTCCCGACTCAGCCATGCCAATTTCTTGCCTTCCTTGCCTGATTTCTTACACCTGGGGATTGAGAGCTCTTGCTCTCCATGAAAAGCATCCTGAAAGATCTGCCAGCTCTGTTCTGCTCCCTCATCCCTGAGGGCAGTTTCCCAGGGGATCCTATTGACTAACTCCTTGAAGAGCTGGTACTTTACTTTCCTAGGATTCATCTCCACCTGCCTATCACTACCTCAAGGTTTTCAATTCCCACCTTTGCCTCATCCCTCACCATACAAGCTCTTGTTGTCCATTTGCATTTTTGTTTTCCGTGGCACTGCTCACAGCTGTGGGAGGACTGGCGTGTGGGTCCCACCCATCCCTGCCCGCCACCCGCACCCCTGGGGCTCCCTGCACCTGCTTGTGCTGGCTCCCACCTCAGCCCATCCTCTTGCCCAGTCCCAGTGCAACTTCCATCCTCCTCTCGCATCTTCTCTCTGGGCTCCTGGCTCTTGGGAGCGATGAAGCCAAGCCACACAAAAGATGTTTATTCTGCAGCATCCCTTAAAATGTCTTCTCTGCTTCATCTCGTTTCACTCCTGCTCCGGTGTGGGATGGGAGGACGGTGCCAGCAGTGCTGCTGAGCCGCGGTGTCACCGTGGTCTGGGTGACTTAGAATTGGCATTGGCGTTAGAAAGCAGGGACTGGCCACTTCCAAAGGTCGTAAAATCCATCTGAGAGGAGAATTACACAGGGCAAGGTGGCACTCGCTGCTCTCCCACAGGAGCAGGGGTCTCCTGTGGCACAGGGGTAGGAGAGATGTCCTGCAGAAAGGAATCCTGCAGCAACCCAGGAGGAGCCAGCCCACCCCACGGCCATAGTTTGCTGAAGACACTTGCATTTAGAGGTTTTGTAAATAGAAAAATATCAGTGATGGGGATCCAATAAAAACCTACTGCATTTTTATTACAAAATAAATCTTACCAGGTTTGCATCTTGCTTTGTTTTAAGCATAGGAGGGTGGATGTTTTTGAAAAATGTCTTGAGAATAATGACTTGTGGACCAGAGGTAGCCAGGCATTTTGGGAGGAGGAGGAGGAAGAGAAGGAGGTGGAGGAGGGCAGGGGCCGCCACAGGGCTGTCCTTGCCATGCTGTGCTGTCCTGCTGAGGCTGAGTCTGCTTGGAGAGGAGAAGCCAAGGTTGGCTGGTGGTTGCTTGGAGAAACCATTGCTGCACCCTTTGCTCTTTTAAAAATTCAGCATTGCTGTTAATTTTTCCGGCATTCTGTCCCAAACAAGCCACGAACCAAAATAAAGATGTTTTAAGCATTGTCATCCTTTCCCTGCTGGACCATGTTCTTTCCCTAAGCTCCCGATCTAGCAAAGCACTTACGTGGGAGCTCGCTCCCAGGGGCTCCCATGCCCCAAGTGCTTTCCCAGCCAGTGATGTCAAGTCCCAAGAAAAACTCCCTTGAAGTCAGTGTAAGTGGGAAGAGGATCAGGTGCGTGGACTTGGGTTGGTGCAGGATCAGGCCCTCGGTCTTTACTTTCTCAACTCGGTGTGTTGGACTTTGCCTGTGCAGCTCCCAGGGGGTCCGGTGGAGGTTGCATGGTTCAAACCGCTGACATCTATTGGAGAATGTGCCTCTTTATCTCTTCAGCGTGTGAAATAATGCAAAAAAAAAAAAAAGAAAAAAAAAAGAAAAAATATATATAAAATAAACCCAGTACAATGTCTGTGGTAGAAGCAAGGCTTTTCAAATCTGTTTCTCAGGTAAACAAGTGACACTAATGACAGTGGAGTAACAGCCATCTAAGGGAATTGGGATCTGAAGCAGGAGGATTCCCTCCATCTCGCAGGACGCTTGGGTTGCCAGACACGTTTACTGAGCCTTTAAACACTTGGTGCAAAAGGAAACGAGAAATAAAATTGGTCTTTTCACTACCCTTCGCTAGCTAGACAGACAGACAGACAGACAGACGTCCATTTCTAAAGCACAAAGGGAAGACTTAAACCTAGACTAAACCACACACACACAAAACCAAGGTACCAGTGAAACTCCTTTTGTCTCTTACTCCCGGTGGGAAGCAGGGTAGAAATCCAAGGAGCTGCTCTGTTCCGCTGCCCCCGGCGCCGGCCGGGCGCTTCGACTGCTGCCTCCAGAGATGTGAATGTACTGCTCCTTGAGTTCCCTTCCATAGAACTAGAGGCACCTCGTTAGGAAGTTGCTCCTGTTTTATGGTGCTAAAGAAAACTTTTATCCCCCCCTTGAGCATTTAAGAACTATTAAATGGCCCTTTTTATGAATGTAACATATCCATTTCTGTTCCACATTTTACACTGCAATTTTAACATGTTTGGAAATGATTTGCCTTTTTTCTTTTAGAATAAGCTTTATAAATATTCTGTAGAGTCAATTGAAGTATAATTCTTAAGGATCACTCTAAGACGCCTACAAAATCTTGTATATTTTTAAGTGTGCCAATTTGTAAAATATTTTGTAAGTGTATATTTTTCTTAGAAAAGTGCTGTGAAGTGTTTGTATGTGTGAGGTTTCCCTTTTTTTGCACCTTCGGGTGTTAATAAAAGGATGTATACTTAAAAGTTTCTGGTTTTAAAAACCAAAATACAAAGAAAAAAATTAAACTTTTGTTGGGAATTTTGTAATAAAAAGAAATGTTGTGAAAGAGTGTAGTGATATTGTGTAAAGGAAACTGGAAAATTTGTGAGCGCTTTGCTGTTTTATAGATCCTCTTGTAAATTATTCTTGTAATATTTTGGGTTTTGTTGTTCTTGTTGCAAAGGTTTTAAATATTTGTGACTGACTCTGTATGGTGAAAACGTCATATTGTTAACTTGCTGAGTTTTGTTATATTGTTTATGGAATAAATAAAAAAATTAAAAATCTCATTTTAAGATCATGTATGAAGAAGAGATTAAAACTACCATTTATTGAATATTAGGAATCATTTCTTTAACCAAATCGCTGCTGTAGATGAGGATCTGTCCGGCTGCCCCCTCCCAGTGCACTCCAGGCCCCAGCCCATGGCTTAATTGGGCTGATGCTCGTTAGTGTGGAGCGCATCAGGGATGGAGGTGCGGCTGTGGATGGGGAAAAGTGGGAAAAAAAGGCTTGGATCACTTCTGCTGTAAAGTGGGGCTTTATTGAGAAATGGAAACTTCACCAAGTCCCAACCAGAGTTCACACTTTGCCTTCCGCGGGTGCAGAGGTGGGGCCGGGCTTGTGGGAGGCAGCGGAGCCTTTTGCCAGCCCACTGTCCCTGGGCGGGGTCCCTGTCCCAGCAGTGTCCCAGCACACTGCCAGACCGGCCTTTTCCTGGGAAGGAGCAGGTGTGTGCAGTGAAATGCCACTGTCTTCAATGTCTTGTGGAAAAGGAATAAAACTTAACTTGTTTTAAAAATGACAGTTCCTTTTATTAGCACTTGATAGGAGCAATGAAGGAGGGGGGCATTAATTCAGGCTGGGTCATTCCCAGCCCTGCCAGCAGAAAGCAGGACATGAACACTTTGTTCAGCAGCTGCATCCCTTGGCGAGGGGCTGGGAAATGACCCCCAAAAGCAGAGCTGGTAGCTCTACAAGCTGCATGAGTTCACAGAGGGGTTTCAGATGAGTAAAATGGGGCACAGGATTTCAGTGCTTCCACTGGTCATGTGGATCCCGGTGCCAGGAGCCCAGAGCAGGGAGCAGGGCAGGGCTGGAGCAGGGCCATGCTCCAGGGAAGCCCATCAGCAGCTCAGCTTTGAGAAGGGCTGAGCTCAGTCTGGCACTAGAAGCTCTTCAATAAATAAAACACGCAGAGGGGTTGGGCCAAGCCCACAGCCACCAAAACCATCAGGTCTGTCCTATGTGGGATCAATCCCGTGACCCACGGACTGGAAATAGTTCCAGCTCCTTAGTGCAAGTCTTGGAGACAGACTTTTTAGCAGGTCCTGTTGCCACAGGACATGGGGTGATGGTTTTAAGTGAAAGAAGGTAGACTCAGACTAAATGTAGGGTAGGGAAGAAATTTTTTACACTGAGGGTGGTGAGGCCCTGGCACAGGTTTGCCCAGAGAAGCTGTGGCTGCCCCAATCCCTGGAAGTATTCAAGGCCAGGTTGGATGGGGCTTGAAGCAACCTGGAAGGCTGCTACTTCTCTGAGCTATTATTGCACATTTCCTCCAAAATCAGGGTTATGTTGCTCAAAAACTTGGTTTTTGAGGGGGCCCTGTTCAGTCTTGTGCTTTCTCAAGAGCTGACACAACCCCACACTGGCCAGTCCACGTTTGGTGTGAGTGGTACCAAAACACATTTAATGAAACAAGCAGAGCCTTCATCCACCAGAGTAATGCTACAGAAAGGGCCTTTTCAATGGGTTTGTGTCTATCTACTGTATTTATATTATATAAAAGCATGTATCATTAAAGCACTCATAACTTCTGGATGAACTGTCATCCATCTCTGCGCACGGCCCGGTGGCTTCTCCTTGTGAGTGAAAGCAGAGTCAGATTTTAATTGGGATGTAATTTAATATCACCAGCTTCTCTGTCCTGCCAGCGGGAACTGCTGTCTCTGGGGAGAGTTTGGCTGGGCACAAACCTGCCCTGGGTGACACCAGCCTTTCCTCAGTGTCTCTGGGGTTGGTGAGTGGCCTTTACCACACCCCAAATCAGCAACAGAATTGTGCAGACAATTCCATAGGATAGCTCAGAACACCTGCAGCATTTGCAGGCTGGAGGCCTCCAGAAGGTGTCAGGTAATGACTTAAACTGGGGATGTATTTGTCTCTCTTCATGCAAGGAGGTCAATAGGAAAAAAAAAAAGGGAATTTCTTTGTCTGGGGTATTCATAAGTGCTTCTCTTAAATATATTTCAAACTGAGAAATATATTTAACTCCCCTGAAGTCAACACAGAGCCCAAACCTGCCCCAAATGTCAGCCACGCAGGCCCCAGCAGGCATCCAAACGGGGCTTGTCCTTTGTGCAGCACAGTCCAGCTGCTGTTGATGTTGCCACGGCCCCAGCACAGCTGATGCACTGGCAACATCCCACCCCATAAGTTCCTTACACCTCGCAGCGTTCCAGGTGTGATCTGTCAGGACAGGAGCCATGTGGTTTATGTTGATAAATGCCCACAGGCTCCCCCACCCCCCCCGTTTTTATGGAATTACACCTATAGGAGTAGCTTTTGCTTGGCAAATGTACTTTGTGTTGCAGCAAAAGCACTGGTTCAATAAAGCACTTAAACATACACTTTATCTTAAGCATGTTGGAGATTATATCCCTCTTTAGCAAAGCATTTAAGTATGTGCTTAATTTAAGGATTTAATTAAGGATTTTAATTGTAGACTTCAGTATGTGCTTACCTGCTTGGCTGAATGTGGGTGAGATTACTACAAGCTGAAGATTTCGACATAAAATCAGTGACTAATTCTGTCTGAATGAAGGTGTTACATTATTCTCACACAATGCAGTTAAAATATAAATAGGGAAAAGGCAAGAGGCAGTTAACTCGATTCTGTCAGCTGAAAGCAGCATCCATGGCCAAATCTGAGTTGATGAAAATCTAATATTATTAGTTAGAATCTCTAAAGTGGCATTACAGATCAATAGAAAGGAGCACCTTAAAAATGAGTCTCCAGCTCATGAGCTTTAATTACGAGAAAGGAAGGATTCAGCCATCGTCTCCCTCTCATCAGTGACAGCGACCTTGGAATGTAAACGGCCACCAACTAATGGGCTGTGGCATCATTTCTCCAGTCATTAGGGGGTTTAAGTTGATTTGCTAAGAAAAGAGAGTTTCTGCAATTGCATCACCAGCCTGTCTTTTGGACCATTTCCATAACTTTTGAACTCTGTGACAAATTTCATCTAATTGAGAAAAAAAAAAACCAAAAAAAAAGGATTCCAAAAATATCAAGCTCCAACAAGTTGAATGCAAAACAAGTGTCTGGGTTTCTGTTTCTCCAGCAGCATTTGCTGTCACTGGAGAGCCTTCCCCGTCCCAGGATTGGGACAGTGTGCTGGATTTGGATGGGATGGAGTTCATTTTCTTGACAGTGCTAAAATTGAATGGTTTTTGTCTTTTTGTGTGATACCACAAGGTATCACAACCCCTGACTGGATTTTTCTTTTAAAATTTATATATTGAGCCATCTTAAAATGCAGAAGGGGAAGTGATTGTTATCCAGAGGGACCAGCCAGCTGATACACCTACAGGGCACCCATCTGGGAGCATTTCCTGCAGATGAGTCGCCCAATGAGATAACCCAGGCAGCCAAAATGACACTGCAGGCGCTTACTGATTCCTTTAACAAATACAAGTGCGTTTTTGTGGAATTTTACATCTTGCATCTCTTTGTTTTCCACGAGAAGCGTAAGAGACACTTCTACTTCTTGTCTATACCTGCACCTCTTTTTTCTTTACCCTCAGATTTCATTTAGAGATCTCAGACTACATGATTATGCAGTATTAGGCTTCGATCCTTTTAATGGAAATAACAATGGGGGTGAGTGGTGATAAAGGCAGTTCCAGACAGCAAATCCACTCGCTGAGAGTGAAGTACTTAACGCTCTCAGGAGCACGAGGCGTTTCACAGCTCAGGTGTGTGGCAGACGTGCCTCAAGAAGGGTGGCTGGAAGCTGGGACATGGATATCAAGGAAAACAGGGAACACGGAGCCGCGCTGCCTGTTCAGCCTGGCAGTGACTGTTGGTGTGAGCTGGGCTTGCCTCTCAGTATCACCACTTCAGAGAGGCGCTCAGCATCAGGATCTCTTTGCACGTCGCACATCTTCTCTTCTCTGAGAGCAGGGGAGAGACAAACCTGTGGCATTTAAAGAGTGGGAGTGGGAAAGATGTCCTGAGCCGTGCTGCCAAGGCTGTGGTGACCAGGATCCTTCGTGCCTTGCACTGTGCAGTGTGGTGTGAGCACAGACACCTCTCTGTGCAGGGCAGGGCTATGGCTAAGGTGCTCCTGCCTCAGTGCAGAGAGAAGCAAAGCTCAGCCAGTTCTGAGCTGTAGAAGGTACATGACCTGCAGATGAGTCAATCTAATTTTATCCTGTAGTGAGCACTGGCGCACCTGTATAATGAATAGCACATTATCACATCTCTGCTTGACTATCTCAATATAATATATTAATATAGTCTTCATAGCCTTCGGTTATCATGTTATTTAATCTTTAATCTAATGTATTTGGAGCAACTGGCTAGTGAGATGCAGCCCTCTTTATCCTTCTAAGGACAACAATAGCAGGAATAAATGTTAAACTAAAGGAAGGAATGAAAAAAAAATAGCAGCTCTATTTGTGCTGTGCTGAGATGCATTTCTTGGCAGCCCCAGAGATTCAACAGTCTGGTATTTATCACGACGAAACGCAGAAATGTCTGATGATTACATGAAGGGAAATAAAGAGACTGAGCATAAACTGCAGTCTGAGAGATAAGGGCACATTTTTACAGCAGGCAGCTGCTAAAACAGGGCTGTGTCACACCAGCCCCTGCTGCAGCAGAGGAGGGGCACAGGCCAGGGCAGGGACAGGGGCAGAGCTGCAGCCAGGGATAAACAGGACAGTTTAATACTGAGGGGGAAAATCAGGCAGCCTGCTTAATCACATTATTTAACACCAGGAGGATTATTTTTAAGGAATGCATCCCTCCTTCATCTCCCATCGGATAACACTGCAAAATGCTGGCATTGGCTGTGGAGACTATTTAGGATCTTTCTTGCTGAAATGAACCCCTGGTGTGGTGTTCAGTGAGGGGAACTTGTCCAGCAGTGCCTGGAGTTGTCCCTGTGCCCAGAGGGATTCAGCATCACCCCAAGTCCCTTGAGGACACGGTCTGGCTCTGGCTACACAGTGGATCCTGGGCTTGAGGCCCCTGCTGGATTTGGCCCTGGCTGTGTTCCAAGATGTGTTCCATCGCGGGACCCCTCTGCAATGCTTCCAGTCTCTGCTGGGGTTGGGACACCAAGATGATTGAAACCAAGAGCTGAAGAGTCACTCTTCTTACTGAATCCAAGAGCTCCACGGAGCTCCTGGTGCAATCAAAACAGTCACTGCACAGCTGGGGCCGAGGTTGTTTGAAGTTAGGGTTGGGGTTTGAGAACAGAAAGGTGCAGATCTCTCGATTATTGCCAAGTGTGTAAAGTCTGCTGTCCTACAGGGAACATGCTGAGGTGGAGACTCATGTTGGTTATGGAGAATAGTGGCTGGGTGGCCAAGCAGGGAGCAATCACCAGTTTAATTTTAGAGGAACCATTTTGAATTAGGTCATGATTCCAGCATAAAAAAGGAAATGTGCCATTGCCTGGACTGCCGTGGATATCACACAGGCCACGTTCTTGTTTGCAGGATGAAGGATGATGCTGAAATTTATTATTCTGTACAGAGGGACAGAAAGTCCTGGGTTTTAGCAGCTGAATCCCAGTGGTGGAAGTCCTTCATCTGCCTGGCACAGAGCAAAGTAACACGTGATCCTTGTGTTTTGGCTTCATTTCATCCTTTTGCAGCATGGCATATTTGATACAGGGCTCGAGGGAATGATGAACTGCACTCTAAGAACAATTCAATAAAAACATGTGGACATGCTGTATATGATACAGATCTTATAGTCTTTGTAGGGTTAACATAGGGTTGTACCATGAGTCTCTGCCTGGAAAACTCTTCTGACGGATGCCTTCCTCATCCTTTCTGCCCCAAATAAAACCACCAGTTTTTTAGGATCAATAATCTCCTCTTGTGGAGATGAGGACATTGCTGAGTTCCCCTAGCAGCCTCCAAGGATGGAGAGCAGACCCTGTCACTCAACAGTGCCAAGGGCATCAGAAGCAATTAAAGAAAAATAAGAATTGATTTGAAGAATGTAATGATTTCATCTAGCTGGGGAAAAATAGCATTTTATCACTGAACTATTAGAAAGAGTAGCATTTACACTCTGATAAGTATTATGGCACCACAAATTATTTAATTCTAAAGAACAAGAAAACAGTAATGTTGCAAATCCACGCAAGAGGCTAAGGCTGCTTGAAGTGGGCAGGGAGAGACTTTCTGACTCCAGTCTTGGCCCAGAAGAAGAAGCCACGTATCTCCCTGGCCTCCATGCCTGCTTTTCCATAGCAATTTTGCCTCCCAGCTCCTTTTGTAACCATTCGTCCAGCTCCTGTTGGATGTTCACCCTTCATGGTTCTCATGTGTCCTGTCCCGTTGAGGCAGATGAGCTCATTGCAGGGTAAATTTAAATGAGGATGGTGATCTCCAGGTCCAGAAGACAGAAAATCAAAGACGTGTGACAAAACAAGGTGCTTTTAAGGCAGAAATTGAAGATTGCCATAGCCTGTAATTGTCTGGTGGCTGCCTTTGGACAGGCAGTTTTGTCACTCTGCTCAGCTTCTCGCTGCTCTAACAAGGGACGAGGAGCTCCACTGATCTTTGAAAAGCCTTCAGTAAGTGCCACGTTTTTCTTTCATGTTCTGGATGTCCCTGCTACAGCACACATACATCAAACCCTGTCTGTAAAGGAGTAATTAAATGGCACTGCTAAAGGGATATCATATGATGGGCCTGATTACAGCTCACCCAGAAATGTCTTCCCAAGTCTCAGGCTCTTTGACGTGATTCTCCCCCCTTTCTCTGAATTTCTTCCAGCATTAATTTCAGCCAGTCCTGGGATTATTTGAAAAAGGGCCTTGGGGGACTTGTTCAAAGGCACTGCCACCACGGACGACTTTGCTTTCTGAACAGAAGCATTTCACTCCTATCTGTCTGGACATATGAGCTGCTCAGCACTGCTTCATTAGGCAAGTTATTTTTAAATTCCCAGAAAGAGCAAAACATTGAGAGAGGAATTAGCATTTGCTGTTGAAACAGCTGCCAAACAGAACAGGCAGAAGGCACTCCGGGTCCCCCCTGCTATCCCTGGGATTAACCAGGCACCAGCACCCCGTCACTGACACACTCTCAAACTGCATGGGAGACATCAGAAATCACGCCCCAGGATAAGGATTGATAAGTGACCATCAGAACTCTGTTCTGGATGTAAGAGGGTGACCATCGACACTGAATAAGAAAAAGTCTTGGAAATCTCTCTCTTCCTCCAGCCCCATTCTGTGTTTCCCACTTTTTCTTTCCCGAATTTTTCACTGGAGGATTTTAACTCCATTCTGATTTCTCCACACAAATGAATGAAGCAATAAAGCCTGCCCAGAGTCCTTGCTTCCCCTAAACACCAAGACCCAGTGGGCACCCGACACTTTCCAAATGCCAAGGGACAGCAATAAAGCTGATGCTGCTTGATTGTGTTCTCGCTCTGTAATGTGTTTAAGTTTCCCTGTGGCTGATGGTGCTCTTACCGGCCAGAGTTAAAGCGAAAGGCTTGACAATGAATTGTCTGAGGCACGTTTTGGTGGCTGTTTGCAAACGCTGATTGTCCTGCAGCTGGTGCTGCTGAGGGCAGCCAGGACTCACAGTGATAATGTTAATAATGCGAATAAAAAGTGTTGAATATGGGTTGGACCTGGAAAGGGGGGGGTAGGTTAGGTAAAAGTAGCCTTTTCACCTCCCCGGGAGCACACAGGCAGCACAGCCAGGGCATGTGCAGGTTGTGCTGCCTGGCTCACCCCTCCCTTCACCCCAGCCTGCAGCCGCAGGGTTTCTGTATTTATTCAGAACAAATCTAGCAGGAGCTGTTCTCATAACCTGCTCCCAATTCCTGCCTAATGAAGGCCGCCGGATTCCTCTGAATTAATGCTTGTTCAAACTAGAGTGTTTCCTTTGGAAAAGAAAATTATCTCATTAAGTATTTCCAGCGATTCTTCAGTGACAGGCACTCTGCCACAGTCGGCAAACTGTGTGTGGATTGTTCCAGTGGACAGCTTTCCCAGTCCTAAAAATACACAGCGACCTGTACTGATGTCCAGCTACCAAACACCACTCTGCCAGATCAATCATGGAATCACAGAATGGTTTGGGTTGGAAGGGACTGTAAAGATCCTTTAATTCCGATCCCCCTGCCATGGGCAGGGACACCACCCAGTATCACAGGTTGCTTCAAGCCCCATCCAACCCGGCCCTGAACAATTCCAGGGCAGCCACAGCCTCTCAGGCTGTGCCAGGGCCTCATCACCCTTTAGGGTTAAATCTGTCATGTGCCTTCCCAGAGACTGCACTTTAAATGTCCCTTCACCTTTTATTTCTTAGTAAACTGTGTTCCTTGGGTGTTTTCTCACCAAGGTGTGTTTTCCAGCCCTCAGTCTTCCTGGAGCCCACACAGAGGTAATAAAATCTCTCTTGTCTTCCTTGGTGCCTCCCTTTGTGGTTCCTTGGAAGCATTAGCTCCTCTTGGCAGAGCATCTCATTAGGAGCTCATCTTCAGCTGATTATTCCTCTTCTGAGTCACTGCTTTCCATGACTTTGTCACCCACCTCTCAGTCCAGCTGCTGCTCTATTCTTAGGCTAACGACTTTACATCTGGTGGCACAAAAAACATGTTGTTTATTTAAATTCAGCTCATTAAGTGATCCAGATTAGGTTTAGTATTGGCGACCTGCCCCAACTTCTGTGCAGCTGCAGATCACCAGTAATGATTTGGCATTTTCTCGCAGGTCAGCGATCACACATTAAGTGGTGTGGGGTCAAGATCCGACAGGAAGGGAGCTCTGCCGTGTTCAGTGTTCTGCTTACAATTACACTTGGAGACCTATCAGTTAGTTTTCAGTCCAATTAATATTTGTCATATTGACACATCGTTCCTTTTTCTCAAAGCACAAAGAAAGTGAAAGACAAGATCTGCTGTCTTACTGATGGGAGGTTTCTATACTACTGTAAACTATGACATTAAGGAAAATACCTGGTTAACTGGACAAAGCTTTTCATAATATTACAGTATCTCCTTGAAATTACTGATTGGCTTATTATTTATTATAAGTTCTTATTCTTTCTTAGGTATCCTCGATAACAGAATGTCCAGGAATATCTGCCATTAACCTTTTAAGAGACAAATGGCTGGAACAGATTTCCTGTGGCCTCTTCCCTGTGAGGGGCCAAGTGCCCTCCCCGGTTTCCCGCTCCTGCCCAGAGCCAGGGCCCCACCCCAGCCACGCTCCATGGGGGCACAGTCCCTGTTACTGCCCAGGGCTGGGCAAACCTTTGGATCTGTGGTGTCAGCTCCAGCGGCCCCACGCTCTGCCCCACACTCTGGCACCGGGATGTCCCCGAACCCCACCCGCCCCTTCTGATTTCCAGCTCTCTCCTGTGAGAGCTCAGCACAGCTGGGGGGGAACACCAAACCCAGGGGCTCGGCAACCCCGAGGAGACTCGGTTTGCTGTGAGCAGAGGAAAAAGGGAAAGAGCTTCAAGTGTTTTAATGCTCAGAGCTGTTCACCAGCACGGGGGTGGGACTGTCCATTTGGGACTGTCCCTTCCACTGCAGCCCCGTGCCCCTGAGCCCTTTCTCTGTGTCACCATCTGCTGCTGTGTTTGTGCTGCTCCTCGGAGGGGAGGCGATGGAACAGGGCCTGCGGGACTGCTGCCGATCCATCCGCATCGGGAAAATCCTGATCCAGAGCGACGAGGAGACCCAGCGAGCCAAAGTGTACTACGCCAAGTTCCCCCCAGACATCTACAGGAGGAAAGTGCTGCTCATGTACCCAATCCTGAGTGAGTGTCTGCCCCCAGCACGGACAGCCAGGCTCCTCTGAACGCCGAGTGCCCGCACTGAAAGGAAAATGTCCACATTTCAGGGGCTTTGATTGGGTTTTCTGCTAGGTTTAGGTGACAGAGGAGGGAATTTATCAGGCTGTGCCAGGACACAGGTGACAGAGGAGGGAATTTATCAGGCTGTGCCAGGACACACATTACTCAGCTGCAGCAGTGTGAATGCAGAGCAAATCATTTGGGCATGGCTGCATTTGGGAGAAAGGCTAAGATTAAGACTTGATATAAATTGAATTTTTTAAGTTTTGCCATGAGAAAAGACTCAAACAGTGTTTTTCTCACACTACAAAAAGATGGTTTTGGAGTAATATTGTAGTCCTAGAAGCAAATTATTGTAAAATTAAATAAAGTTAATGCTAGCCAAAAAAAAAGTTAATCTGGTAAGCATAGTAATGAGTATATTGAGATGAGGTAACTTTTCAAGTCTAGGATTTTATTCTGTCCTACCTACAGAGCTTTTAATTTCCATTTGACTCTTTCAGATGAGCTTTCTTGCCTCAGGGTTTTAATAAAATCCACCAACTTCTGTGCTTAAAACCCGGCAGAGTTGGCTTTTTCAGAATAGAGATGAAGTTCCTTCATCAGGAGACAAGTTTTCTACAATTGATACCTGCAGAGGTGAGAGTTTTCAAGAAAGGAAGGACAGAATCATCATTCAATTGCACATGGATATATTCTTGGACAGCCTGGGACAATTTTGTCAACTAGAAGGAAAAATAAAATCTCACTTTTTCCCACTTGGCTTTGGTTAGCTCTGGCCTGAACAGGGCTCAGGTGCAGTGACAAAGCACTCTGGTGACATGAACAAACACCTCCATGTTGGGGCTGTATAAACTGCCACACTCTGCTTCAACTACTTCATCTTCCGTAGCCTGAATTTTTTGGCTGCAAGTGGATTTATAGCACCTAACCAGGTACTGACAGTAAACACGAGAGAAATCCTTTGGGATTAAAAGCACATGCAGCAGAAGTTCACACATCCTGCATTTATCGCAGACTTTGTAGGTAACTTTCTGTCAGAAGCTACAGAAGAAGTCAATTTAAAGAGTAAACAGCAGCCCAGCTTTAAGCCCAGGTAGCTGGAGAAAATCAGAATTCCTGCATTTACACCGCCCAGCTGGCTTCATCTGCCTCCTCAGTCCCTGCCTCTGCCTCTACTTTGAGTCTAGAAGGATCTGAATTTGGTGAGTCTTTTATTTTTAATTTTTTTGCTCAGGTTTAGAAGCTCCCAAGAGATTCAGTTTTTCCTCACCTCACTGCATTTGGATTATTACTTAGCTATATTATGAATAAGTTATTTTAATATCTTTTTAGAAAAAAAAAAATAAACCAGCATTTTTTTCATCTATCACTACATACCTAATAAGCAGTTTTTAAAACCCTGGGGGATTTAAAGCAAATTTATTTACCCTCATTGAAGGAAATGACATTAAATTTACCATGGAAAAGTATTGCAATTCTCTTTTGCTATACATACAGCAGCAAATTGAAAACACTTAAGTAGGAATTACACCATGCTTTTGCTGTAGATTTTGGATTTTTCCCTATACTGCAAAGTTCTCTATGCAAACATATTTTCCCCTACTAGCTTTTTGAAATATGCTGCTACACCGATCCTAATTTTGTCAAAGCTGTTAAGGAGATGTGTGTGCACAGGTCATTAATTGTTATTAATGTCAAGTGGATACTGAAATCCATTAAGTGGTTTTGAAAAATCAGAGCTTATTCTGTACCTGATCAACTGTGTGAGGGCATTTGCAAATAAATCCAGCAAATCACACCGAGGGAGAGACTTTTCCTCAGCTGTGTGGCAGAGAGCTTTCCTCAGCTGTCTGCCCTGGACCTCAGCTCCAAGATTTTACCGCTAAGGAAGGTGTGAATCAGCAGGATCCAGCTGCCATCTCTGCTCCTCGCGGTGTTCGTCTCCCAGCAAACTGGCAAATGTCCACCTGAAGAGCCTGAGCTCACCCACAGACGTGAGGAAGAATGTTTTCTTCCTCTGTCGCTTTGCCATTTGATGATTTTCAAGACTTTTGGTAAGGTTAATCGAGTAAACATTATTTTGTTGAGGGGAAAACAGACAAAGAAAATGACGTGTCAGATGTCAGGAGGCCGTTCCAGGAGCATAAACCATCATCTTATCCCTCCATCCAAACAGAATATGCTCCACCTCCCATTTGCTCAATAATCCCTAATATTTTGCTGCTGGTGTCTAAAAAAGCCACTTTTATCCTGCTCTGACCTTGCCTGGTATCCAGAAAAGGTGGGGAGAAAAGGCAGGATTCACTTTCAGGCATAATCAGTCTGTGGCAGTCCCCTCACCTCCGATTTCCTTTGAGGTGACACTGAGGAATGTCCTGCTGCTGTGCTAATTGCCAATACTCACGTTGGTGGCTGCCTTATCAATCGTGGGCACAAGGCTGTCCACGATAAACTGGATCAGTTGTTTGCCCATCATCTGCTCCCTGAATGATCCACGTTTGACAATGGAATGGATTTTTTGCCAGCTTCAAAGGTGCCTGTCAAATACAAAAGTGTGCCCGCACACTCCGTCACTGGAATCTGCAGGGGTTGGAGCACTGCCTGCATAAAAAGATCCATTTGTTGTGGGTCAGGAGCAAGGCAACTTTTCCCCATAACAAATATTTTGGTGCATTGGAACAGCAAAATTGCTTTGTGATGTTAAATTTACTCTTCTTAGTTGTTTGGTTTGTTTTTTTTTTAATTTTACTCACATTGAACAGTCAAAGCAGAGCTGTTAGGGCATGGTTTGAGCCTTCAGTAAATCTAACTCTGGTTGCAGCAATGATGCAAAGGATTGATCTGATTTAAGCTCACTCTCTCAACCCCAGTTTACTTTTAAAAACACAAAAGGTGAACATTCTGCAAGTAAGTTTTATGCTGTATTAGGTGTCACCTCTCCATCACTCCAACTATGTGGGGTATCAAGTATCACCTGTCCATCTGCAGCTGTAATAAACTCAATTGCTTCATGTACTGGTTATTTGAACACAAATCGAGTTGGGAACCTGTTCCAGATGAAAGTGGGACTCCTCTACTCAGGATTTTGTCATCTTCCTTTCCTGGTGACAGGCTGTGGCAAGTAAAACTGCTGAGAAATATGGCCTGGACCTGTCCCTTCTCTTTTCTCTCACCCGGACACTGTGGCTGCCTTCGAGTTCTCAAGTCTGACAGGGGAAATTTAAACTGTGAATATATAAAAACACTTCATTTACATTAAAAGTTGGCCTTATATTGTTGAGTAGAAACTCAACAGTTTCCACAACCGTTAAATGCAACACCTCCCTCAACCTGACAGTGCTATTTTTATAATGAACTGCCAAAAGGAGAAACAAAGGTGTCTCGTGGGCTTCCTGAAATTGTGTAAATCCTCAGGAATATGTTTTTTTCCCTATGTATCAGATATTATGAAGATGACTGCCTTGCAAGACCTTTGCAAGATACGACTTTTCGGGCGTTAAAATGGGATCTTTCAAAGCTCAGCTGCTCTTGATAATTTCAGTGGTGAGGGGGAAACTGCTGAAGTGCTTAACCCTACATAACATGGGAAGTCTGGCATTCAGTTAAGTAAAGCTCCTATCAGAAAACAGGAATATCTTTGTTTTCATAGGGCATGACATCTGTACGTAGTACAAACACCAGCTGAGAGAGGAGACCCTGCCATGGTTGGAGGGCAGGAATGGCCGTGGTCAGAGAGGATTGTCCATGGTTAGAGGGGAGGAATGTCCATAGTTAGAATGGAGAGGAGAGTGAATATCCCCACCGGCAGACACAAATACTGCCAGTATTTATTTATTTGTTTTTTGGCACTGTTGACCACCATCGGCTTTGCATGGAGTCACCTCTGCCCAGCACGCACACACCTGAGGTGACACGAAACAGCCCCACTCAGGGCACCGTGGGAACACGGACCCTCCTGCCGCGCCGCACCACGGGCGGGCACCGTTTACCCCCGGTTCCCTCCACATTCCCCCGGGGGCTGTGGGCTGACGGGTG
>VXAD01002580.1:0-58585 GCA_013399195.1 Dicrurus megarhynchus
GACTGAGGCCGGGCACCGACAACAGGAACCACAGGTATCAGCCTTCTTTTTATCACTGTTTATCACTGTGCCAGATGTAGGTGAAGATTGCATGGGTAATCCTGCTGTTGCTCAATTGGCTGGCATTTTTTTTCTGGCCTTCAGTGAGGAGAGTGTCATTTTTGGAGAGGGATGCAGGGAGTGTTCTGAAAACATGCTCTGTAGAGTTACAAAGAACAGCAAGAGGGAGAAGGCAGGGGGAAAACCAGTAGAAGGAAATTAACTTTTGTAATATTACTCAACAGAACTTAAGAGTTCAAACCATCAAGTCTTCACTATAGTGAAACAAGCTATGGGTGTTTACCAAGCTTGAAATAATTCAGCTATCCCAGTTGTCTTTTATAACATGAACCCTGGGAGCAAATGAAGAATCAGAGGCAGGAATAGGTTTAAACATTTTCATAAAATTTCTAGCACTGTAGTGAAAATATGTAGTTCTTTTTTTTTTTCAATGCTTTTGATTAGTTTCCTTCTTTTTTTATTAATTGTGTTAGAATAAACTGGATCTTGATACCTGTCAATTAAAGAAAAATATATTATCATTTGCTGTCCCTTTATAAGTTCCACATGCACATGGAATAATATGTTTACAAACCAAAGCAAATAGATCTTTCAAAAATAATCTGTCATCCTGTAGTATTCCTACAGTTTTGATTCAAACTCAGTTTGTCCTTATCTCTCTCATTATTTACTGTTGAACTATTTAATGTCAGAGTTGCAGGCCAACTGGCATGAAGAGTGCAGGGAAAGTATTATTTTCCTGCAATATAAAGTTGGATGTCTCACTTTCATTATTCTCTTTCACACCCAAGATAAATCCTGAGCTCTGCCACAGTAGCCCACATTGATTAAAAATGCAAAAAGGATACAAAAAACCCAGCAAATGAAAGGTTTCTAACAAGGTATATTAGGAAAATCAAGGTAATACTTTTATACTTTCTAGCCTTTTGAAATCTTTGCAGTACTTCCTCTTTTGTAAAGTAAGATGGTTTTTAAGGAAACAGAATTTCACTTCCATTGAGAAAAATGGTGAAATTCTAAATAACTTTGCCAGGGGCAATGCTTCTTGCTTACTACCTTTTATATCAAACTTTCTAAATTACCTTTTTGCTAAACAAGATGACTGCCTTCAGCAGGAGCAGTTTTCTCAAGTCCCCCAGTGAAAGCAGTATTCCTTTACAGAGAGTGTATATATGCATACTTGGAAGCTTCCCACCAAAGTTAGATAAAATCTGCTCTTGATTAAATAAATAAGTAACATCTGCTGAAATCTTAGAACAAGCATGACAAACTGCAAACTGAAACACTTGCACATACTTGATGATTTGCATCAGGCACGTCAAGCATTACTTTATCAGTAGTTCTGAAAATAAGGGTCAAATTCAGCCAAGTGAGGATCACAACCAGAAGTGGGAATTATCACCAGAAGCCTAGAAACTGCTGCTATGTACGTTAAGCCTGGCTTGTATTTTAAAGATAGTTTTACATGCTAACCAGTGTAGATTTCCTTCTCCAGACTCTGTCTTCTTGCTTTAGAATTTTTTTCTCCAGTTCTTTAGTTCTAGGTTTTTTACTTACAGGCAACGCTTGTCTTAATATATTTGGAATGCAGCTTAGCCTCTTGTCTGATTCATCCAGTTCCCTCCTGCCCAGGTAACAGAAAGGTAAAATCTTCACAAAAGCTTTCCCTTCAGCCCTCCTTCCAACACTAATTATCAGATTTCTCCTCTTTGTTACAATAAAAAAATAATTATAATAGTCTTGCCTTTCTTGAAATATGCCATTGTTTTCAAGAGTTTTTGTATGTATGTGAGAGGAGATGTCTCTATTTTTCTCTTTTGTTCCCAGTGCATTAGAACATAGAGATGAGCAGCACTGACGTATTTGTCTGGATCTATCAAGTTACAGTTACCGGTACAAGTCTTCTGTTGTCCATAGGATATCAACATATGCTATAATTATTGTTCCATCACTGCCCTCAAGAGTGAACATCTGCTCCTACCCTACCATCACAGTTTTAATCTACTTGTAGCTCCTGTTTCCTTGAAGAGCAATCCAAATGAGACAGACCCTGTCTTTTACTTTTCTCCGTTTTTTTAATAGCTTCCAGGCTCTCACCAGAGCGAACTGAATACCTCAAGCTCCCACCAGTATTCATTTAAATGAAAAACTGAATTCCCTGTAGCTGTGCTTGTGCCTGTAAGCAGATGGAGTGAGGTGGGAATCCAACTTCCTCACAGGCACAAACACAGTAACAGCAAATTGAATTTGCTATTTAAGTGGGGGGGTGTCACAGTTCTCTGAGAGCAGCCACAGCCTCTCTTCAAACTGCGTTGAGTGGGGAGCCACAGGATTTGCATCAATAATAAGTGTCCTCCCACCAGTGCACACACAACCTACTCTTTTGCAGCCTTTCCCAGCTGTGATGGAGGGCCCCCATTCACCCATTCCACCACAAATCACCTCTGTGCTTTACACAGTTTTAAAAATTTTTTATCTGTACCTTTTGGGCAGGACAAATTTTACCCATTGAGAGCAACAAAGGCAGGAGCAAAAATAAAGTATTTCCACAGCATATCTCAATTCAGGGGTTAAGAGTATTTTCAGGCACATGAAATTATGCTTTTGCATTGGTTTATGGTTGGACTTAATGGTCATAAAGATCTTTTCCAACCTAAATGATTCTGTGATTCTATTGTCAATAAACTTCTGTGGTGACAACACATAACCAAACATACACACTCTTTGCAAAGACTTGGCAGAGCTAAGGTATCTTTGCCCTTCTAGTACTTATCCCCACCCTATGAACACAGGAAATACTGCACTCATGACACACAAAACCCGAAGTCTTCAACAGAATGAGTTGCAACTTCAAGAAATGTAAAACTGACTGTAGTCAGAGCCAAAATGCTAAATGTGAAAACTGTATTGCCATCAAACCCTTAAATTTGACAAAAATATTCTATTCATGTGAAGAAACCATAACTTGGATGAAAACACTCTAGCATACTGTGGTGTATGAAACCCACATCCAAATCCCCCTATCTGCTTTCTTCTCTGACTGTCCAGAATTTAAACTTAGACCAACAAGTAGTGTCAAACGCCATTTTCTCTTTTGTTATTGTTCACCAGCCTCTTCTCTACCACTTTGAAAGATGGTTTTGGAAGTAGTCTTCATAAGAACTAAGTCTCCTATGCAAATTTCTGCATTTTACCTTAAAATTGTTCGCTCATAAGAAACCTCATACACCAGCAATGAAACGAAGCACTAGTGACAATTTCAATACCATATATTAATCTTTTTAATTACTTGAGAGTGAAAGCTGCCTGTGCTTGGAAGGACTTTTCAATGTTACACTGCATTTTATCATCCTCTTTGGAAATACTGTTTATCTCTTGCTTTACAGTAAACTCTTCATCATATATTCAACAATGGAAGAAATAATTCCTTTTAATAATGTTTGTAATAAAAAATATAATTTTTTCATTGCTGATGATAAAGACTGAATCAAAGGTACTTGCAATTTTAAATCACCAGGAATAACTATGATACTGATTTCATTTCTGCTGTGTTTAGACCTCAATTATATACAGTCACACTTTCAGGAATGTCCTCACCACCTTGACTTAAAATGACCTGAAAAGTTTGTTTTGAACAAAATTAAAAAGCTGATTTTAACCTGGTTTTAGAAAAAAAAGCAAATGGGATTACACCTCTTCAAGTCAATCTTTTAGCTTGTCCCCTGCTTCAGACCTTTTATCCAATTTCAACAAACTGTGATAAGAAAGGAAAAAATTCAAGGGTATTAAATTCCTACTTAGTTCCTAAAAGTAGATACCATACAGAGGAAGGAGAGACAGACAAATTAGAATGATCACTGAAGAAAAAGTGATGAGGTCCATGACAAGAGCAGCCACATGGAGAAGAGTCAGGGAGAAAAATGCCTGAAGTTCTGCTGCTTGAGGAACAAATTGTTTTTCAGAAGAACCCCAGAGTTCTTTTCATTTTAGAGGATTTTGACACAGTAGATTTTATCATGCTCTTGATGCACTTAGCAGTGAATGGAGGCACTGAGAAATTAGGAGGATGGTTGAGTGGCACAAGACTGGTGCTGGGGGCAATCTCAGAAAGGTACCCGCCTCAACCTTCCTCTGCTCTCCTTCAGAGAAAAAGATGACACTCGAAGGCTGTGCTTGCCTTGCACGAGGCATGTCCACTCTTCCCGAGTGGCCCCATCAAACGTACAACAAAACTTGTCTGAAATGGGGGTCCTCATGCCATTCCTCTGTTACCTGCCAATGGTTGTTAACTGCACAAGTACTTGTCAAAACAAGGTTCAATACTCTGGCCTGGTCACACTGAGTTAACACAGCTGTGATACACACACAGTCCAGGACGTTACTCTAGGTCACATCCAAGCAGGCAGAGGTGTGGTGTGGTACAACCTGGCACAACATGACACCATCATCAATTCCTAGCAAGAGCCTGAACGTTTTTGAAGCAGCATGTAGAAATTAACATACTTCTGACAGGAAATATTTGCCTATCCTAAAGAACATTTATGGAACACAAATAGTAAGAACACAGGTTGGTGACTGGCAAATTTAGAAGTTTTTAAATTACAGAGCAAATTCACTGCTTAAATAAAAAAGATTGCATTTCAAGTAGCTCCTGTGTGACCTCTGGATTTGCCCTCTCATTACACCCTTGCTGCATTGGTTTTCAAACTAATGTTGAATTTGCTTTTCCTTAAAAAACCCCAAACCTAAAGCAAAGAATAATTTGCAGCATATATAGCTGGCTAGGCCAGTCTTAGCTAATACAAAAGAGATAAAAGGTATAAGGGATTTTTTGGTAACAGGAAAGTTGATGGATTCCCCTTCCTCCTCCAAGATTAGGGAACAAGAAAGTTCAGAACAGGGCAAAAGTATCTCAGTAATCCCTTGCAGAATTTTCATATTTCTTGATCCTCAGATCTCTCTTGCTCTCAGAGAAAAACATATGCTCATCATCCTAAACCAAATAAGTCACAAATACCCACATGTGACAAAATTCTGCACTCATTATTACCAAAATAGGAAAATGCTGCTGGAAACTCTTATGTTAATGGCTTTTCATCAGTTTCATACTAGTTTAACCTGAACATTAATTTTCCAGTGGGGCAGAAATAATGTAAACGAATCAGGAAATTTTTTTGAAAGATAGTGATTGCATGCACTTTTAATATATTAAAAGTTTTCATTTCAAACCAGAAGGGAAAATATATTAAAAAAAACCCCAAATATCTGTGTCCTCTGAAAAGGCTCTGATTTTATCCAGATTAAAACATGGTATTTTGATGGGCTAGTTTCTTGGTGAATTTGTACTTGGTTGGTTATTTTATCTATTGGCTAAAAAGAAATTATTTTCAAATATCAGAACAAGGTGTTTATCAGTCTTTAAAAAAAAAAAAATAAAGGAGGACAGCTGAAGCCTTTTCAACAATCTGGAGATAATTTTTTGCATAAAAAAATTGGATTGCTCTTTGAAGCCACATAAATTATAAACTGCTGAAAATTTGTATGCTGAAGTTACTCTTGCAATGAGGGAGCTCTCATACTGAGTCTTATGTAAAATAGGTCCTTTATAGTCTGGATAAACATTATGACTATCTTAAAAAAATATATTGCAAAAGCAAAAACATATATATATCAAAAGATTATGTGTTGGAGGTGAACAGCAAAGATTTGCTAAATTCTTCCAACTAAGGCCATTTGAACTTCATTTACACTGTCAGTTGTCCATGAATACTCTGAGTACTGCTTTGAAGCCTTGATGTTTGCTCTCAAAAATTCACTCGGCTTTCAAGTTATTTCCATTAAACCTGTGTGGTCTTGGGGAAAATTTCTTGCTGGTGCAAGCACCGTGGTACACTGCTTTTTTGCGACTCAAGGGTTATAACTTCATTCTCCCAGGAAATACAAGGGATGGAACTAAAGAGAAGTATGACAAATACTTAAAATGAGAGACAAATACAGTAGTCAATGGCCAAATATTAAGATGGGAATAATTCTAGTGAATTATTGATCTATGATTGATCTAGAATCAATCATAGATGTCTTTTATTATGGTATAATCCTGTGACAATACTATCAGAGTAACAGGAAACAAATAATGTTGTAACACAAGCTGTTACATGAAGAGGTTTTAACTGCTAGCCATCACTGGTTCATAAGACCGACAGAAGAATGTGATGACAATCAACAAGCCAGTTCTATTAACTACGAATGCAATAAAGCTCTCGATACTGTCTCTCACTGTATCCTTCAGGATAAAATATCCTACACACAGCTGGATAAACACATCATGTGATGGGTGAGCAACTGGCTCACAGGCTGGGCACAAAGGGTTGTAGTGAATGGGGTGACATCAGACTGGTGACCTGTCACTAATGGGGTTCTGCAGGGCTCCATCCTCAGCCCTGTGCTCTTCAAAAGCTTCATAAATGACTTGGATGCAGGACCAGAAGGGTACCAAAACTGGAAGCCATACTTCCTCTGTTTTATCATATAGTGCTTTACAGTTTGCTCTTTCTGTCACCAAACATTATGCATGATGAACAGATGTGATTTTAAAGAAATCTGACGAATTTTTATTCTCTTTAGGTTACATAAATTATTTTTGTCCTGTAATGGAGACAGCCCAAGCCCTTCACTTGCGATCTTTAAACTGTTGGCTTGAGGAATTTCTGGATCAAATTTGATTTTCTTGTTTAGGTATTCCACTGGTTGGGGTGGAGGAGAAGATCACTGCATCTTCTTTCTTTGTCTGGAAGCTACTTTTCCACTAAATCCAAACATAATCCATTTTGTCTGTTCTCTAGATTTGAACTACAGTTGAAAGGAAAACATGGTGTGCCCTTCTTGCCCTATGTATCTGCTTTTTGGGCTTCCACAATCAGTTCAGTGTCTAGAGTGAGGAAGATTAATAATTTTTACTCTTCCAACCTTTCTCCTGTAATACTTAACACTGATCTACTGACCAGTGACACAAAGAAAGCTTCAGAACTTTTGTCTACAATACTGTGTCCTTGCCAAGAAACCTGAGTTAAATGACCCAGTCAAAACACTTTTGGCAGCTTGCATGTAACTGCAGCAATCAAGGAACTTTGTAAGGTTCTCTGATGCCAGTCCTGGAGGTGATAAAGTTCTATCAACTACAACTTTTTTTTTCTTATACACAGCATGTCACTGTTGATCTTTTAACAGCAACACTTTTCTTGCCTGAGCAAGCAGCTGCACTGACTGGGTGACAATCTCAGCATATAAAATACTCTATCTTGAGTTGATTTGGAAAAAAGAATAGTCTTTGCTGAATCAGAGTATTTAAGTTTGATCCTTGTAAATCTAGATGAACTTCAATTTTACTTTACTCCCAGTTCCAAAAATGCATGGGTAAATCTGCAGTAACTTTGGGTCAATGATCTATCCTGGTTATTTAAAACTATACAAATGAGACATCAAGGACAATGATATTGTGCAAGTCTATCAATAGAATAGTTTAATTAGAACCTGTACCTTTGTGTTTCCAATTTTCTTCAATTTTTATTTCATAAAATTTTATAGGCTGGCTTCTCGGATGGCATAAATCTGAATTGATTTCTGTCTGGCATAGGTTATAACAGATCCTGCTGTGTGTTCACAGTACTCTCATTCTTTCCTATGGAACTATCATGTCAAACATGTGGAGTATCCATTTTCTTGAAACGGAATATGATTTACAGCAAAATGTAGAGATAACAGATTTGAGGATAACATATACTATGCAACAGAATGTGTGTATTTATGGGGCTGAATCCTGCCATTTCTTTGATCTAACCAGTGTTTAACTGCTGCTTTAGGCTCTGAGCAGTGGTTTATATTATGCAGAGAAGGGTGGGGTAGAAATCCCTGAATTAACTCCAGTACAGTGCTCAGCACAAATGTGTGGTGGATAATAAATGTAAAAAATTTTGCAGAGAGGTGCACACCATGCTCCATACCAGGGCATGCTGTCACCCAGAGATGTTCTATTTATGAATCCCTAAACTTTACACAAGTGGCCAAACCTGTCACAAGATTATTTTATCATGTACATCAGGCCCAAAGAGTCTTGTTTTCTCTAATTTGACTTTTTTCTCCTAAAGTCCTCTAAGATTATCAGGTCCAACCACTAACCCAGCACTGCCAAGTCCAGCACTAAACCATGCCTCTAAGTGCCACATCTACATGACTTTTAAATACCCCCAGGGATGCTGACTCAATCACTTCCCTGAGCAGCCTGTTCCAGTGCTGGACAACCTTTTCAGTGAACGAATTTTTCCTAATATCCAATCTAAACCTCCCCTGGCACAACTTGAGGCCATTTCTTCTTGTCTTATGATTTGTTACTTGGGAGGACACTGACCCCTACCTCTCTACAGCCTCCTTCAGGTAGCTCTAGACAGTGATAAGGTCCCTCCTGAGCCTCCTTTTCCTCCAGGCTAAGCAACTCTAGCTCCCTCAGCCAGTCCTCAACAAATTTGTGCTCCAGACCCTTCACCACCTTCATTGCCCTTCACTGAATGTGATCCAGCACCTCAATAATGCAAGTTGCTAGGTACTTTCAACATGGGAAGTGCTACAAAACCCACCTCAAAGAGTATGATATTCAGAATTTGGATTTTGTTGCCTGGCCTAGATCTGAATCTGCCATCACTGTGTTTAGTGAAGACAAAGACTGAAGAGACTGTCCACAGCCTCACAGAGCTCTGGCTCCTTGCAAATGAGGCACTACCCTATGTAACAGGTTTCTTTGGGGACCATATGACATTCATAATTTAGAGCAGCCTTGAGGCTTTTCTATCTTGCACCAGGCCTCGATCAGTCATAGCTGGGATAATCTGGAAACAGCAGAAGTTGTTTTATTAACAGATCCACAGCAAAGGAGCCAACTAAAAGATGTTGCAGCCCTTTGGTATCCATAGTGCAGACACCAAAGCTCTTGGGCTGGTGCCCAGTACTATATATGGGAAAAATGGGTAAACTGTTCTTCACAGACAAAATGTCTTTTAGTGTAACTCATCTGTTACTGTGCTTCTAAATTACTCAATTTTTTAAATTAATGAAAATATGCAAATTAAGAAGTTGCTGTTAAAAAGGTATAAATATATTTCATTGCCTAAAGTATTAGAATAAGTAATTACTTAAACATTATGGTTTAAAATTGAATAATAGCTTTGATAGCAAGATGAATAAAGAGAAAATGCTTAATATGCATGATATAAACTACTTACCCTAGAGACAGTCCTTTTTATACTGTTTACAGAAGATGTATGTACGCTTCACAAAACCTTAACATTGATACCAGTAATTTTTTAGGACATCTTTTGCTTTGTTCATTTACCTTTTGACTTGATTTTGTAAGAAATTAATCTCACTAGACTTAATTCAAGCAAGCGATTATACAGACACCTGATGTACATCTTTACAACAGTATATGGACTCCTTTCATGGTTGCATTTACCATTTGTTTCCAGGCTTTGCTGCACCATAGCCACTCAGTACAGGTGATTTTCTGCCATTGAAAACAATCTATTATTCTCATTCCTTCCAGAAAGGAACAAAAACCTTCAGACATTGTCGGGATGTTTTCCTGCAGACAACCATGTACATCACACTGTGTATATGTGTCCTCAACAGGCACAGATGAAGGGCTTAATCTTATCCTCAGCAAGGTGTGGTGGCTGCTCTGTTACTCTGATTAATGTCTCTTCTTTCTTCTTTCCTGCTTCATCTACTTCCTAAGAAACTAATGCCACTATATAAACACAGACTGCCACACTTTCATCCTCTCTACTGGTTTAAATGCTTTTATCATCTCTGGCACTGCCTATCACTGATAACACCATCTGTAACAGCTATGTTTTTCAAGCTCATAGACTTTGTCTGAGTGCTCCCACAGTGGTGAGGATAGAAATTCCCTGCTGTTAGGTCTGTCTGGTGAGCAGATGAGAGACTTCTCAGGAAAATCAAGGGAAGCAGAAATACCATGTAGGAGCACTGAGCAGGCAATATGGATCATTTAGGGACATGCTTTAGTGACTTAGGGACATGATTTAGTGGTGGACTTGGAAGTGCTAGACTAACAGTTGGACTTGAATTTGGAGATATTTTTCAACCTCAATGATTTTATGATTTCTAGATCAAGTATGGAAAAAAATATTTTAGTAATAACAAGATCAAAAAAGATCCTGTAATTAGTGGCACCATTCAGTAATAGTTCCTTTACTGACAGTTCTGTAATTTTCACAAGCCTCGTGTAAGTGTTCTGTCAAATTAATTCTTACAACTTTTATATTGCGAGAGTACAATCCCTAGGAGTAAAACATGCTACACAAAAGTCAAAAAAGGGGTATCATTTCTGGCGCTTGACTAGTCAACTATTTTTTTTTAGAATACGACCCATGAATGCATTGTCCGGTATCAGAAGAGGTCTGGGTCATAAAAGAGTTGAAGAGCAACAGAAAACAGGAAGGTTTTCTCCAGGATTTTTCAGCTGTTACTGTGCCTGTGTTATCCTGCAAGAGGAAGGGTAGAATGATGGAAGCATAAAGGTTTTCCTTGATTCTCAGCAGATGGCTTGTGAAATATAATCCTATAGAGAGTACAGAGGCCCCTAAAGATCCTGGATAAAGAAAAATGCATGACTGATATGTTGAGCTTACTTTGTAGGAAGAAATTTTTGTGAAAATTTATTTATGTTGTTAGAATTTTACATTTAAATACTCAGACTTACGTCCTTTCACTGCATAGATTACCAGTCCATAGGTTTTGGACATCATCAGGACTATTGCCAGTGGTCAGGGAGGAAGGACTAACAGGCTTTGTAACCAAACTGCCCTGAAGTACTGCACCAGTAAGGTGCTCAGAGCCTGAGAATTAAGGCACCTAATGAGCCCAGAGTAAATTAAATTATCCATTCAAATCTGAGTATCAGAGACATTGAAGCATAATTATCATGCTCCATCACTAGCTTTGAGCAGACAGTCAGATCTCAGCAATTCATTGCAAACTATATATGTTTGTCTGCTGGCTCTCTATTAGAAAGACCCATCATCACTTCTCACACAATTATTCTTGAGATTATTTCCGCAGTGCTTGGTGTGAAAGACATTCATAAGTTTGCACCTGTTGATTTGTGGCAACAGTTTGATTTTCTCAAGTAATTCAATGAAGTTCTGCCAGCACTAGGATGTCAGAACAAGTGAAAAACCTGAATAGACACATTTGTCAATCACATTAGGTGTCCAAGATGAAATGAGTGAATAAATGAAAGCCATTTATCTAGCGAGCAGCTGCCCTCATTACTAAAGATCCTGTTAAGATTAAAGCTGTGCTGCCAGATCCTTTTTTTTTTCAGTTAAGGAAAATAACAGTAAATTTAATACTAACAACAATTACTTTAAAATAAGATAGCTGAAAATACTCTTTAAAAACCAGATTCTTAAAAATAATCTTTTCCTTCATCTGAACCACAATGTTTACCTTGAATGTGAGAAACTGGCATTTAAGTTTTAAAAATAAAATCAGAATGAAGTGGAAAGAAAATTAAATGAAGTCAATTAATAATAGCAATAAAGATATTTCCCATTGAAAAACCAAAATGCCATTATTTTATTACAATTTAAAAAAATTATTTTCTGTTTACACTAAAGCAATTGAGGAAGACCATCAAATCTTTCTGAAACAGCTTGATACTGCCAAAACTAGAGGACTCACTGAAAAAGATGCCAGTTCAGAGTCTCACTCAGTTTATATCAGCCCTCAAAGCACCTGAGCAAGAACCATAATTTCTGTGAATGTGCTTAGTTAAAAATGGAAGCAACTGCTGAGCATAAAGATTAAAGGTAAAATATTAATATTCTCTAGCAGTGTAAATATTTCTCATTTCCACAAGGAGTCAAGTAAGGGTGAAATTTAAGAGGGTAGAACCAGACAGGCCAACCTAACCAGGTGAAATTTTCAAGGACAACTGTAAGCCGACAACAGCCATGCTCATGTAGCTTTTGGGGAAACACACCTAAATGATGGATGATACTGCCTTTCGATGCTGGCTTGCCATGAACCGTACAGAAAGCTGACCTTGCTCTGTAGAAAGGAGAGAAGAAAGAAAGAAATATATTTGTCACCAGTTAAATGTAGCAATGAGCAGAGAAAATTCTTATGAAATTTTTTATGTTAAAATTAATAAGGGCCAGATTTTTAACAGGAATAAATAATCAAATTACAGATACTATTTTAAAAGATAGAAATTTGTTATAATAGAAGCCTAGAACTGTATTTTATGTTGCAACAAATAGTGACTGTGCAATGATAAAAGATGATATACATATACTTGCTTAGTAACCTGAAATACTTTAATCCAATTGCATCCACACTCACCTTTGAATGTACTTTTCCTGCACCTTTTTCACACATAGATGTGGAGGTCTGTGAGCCCTTGGCATTCCCTTGGAGGAGAGAGGCCTGAGGGCAAAAGGACTCTCTCCAGAGATAAGCGACTTACTAGGTTACGGTGACCAAGTGAACCACCCCCAGCACGCCTTGCTCCCTTATGGTAATACCTTGTACCCAGTTGGCTAAATGGTTTCTACCCCAGCCCCTGCCTTTCCCATAAAAAGGCCCTGAGTCTGTCCTGAAACAGGGAATCTCTGTCCCTGGGCCCACCTTCCCAGGTGCTGCTGGACAATTAAAGCTACCTCCGTGGAACTGCCGTACAGAGCTCCTGTCTCTCTGTCCCCGAGTTCGCCTCGGGTGATTTCACAAAGAGCTGAATCACAAGAGCTGAAATCACTTGTAGCTGAGAAATCGCTACACTTGCTGAAATCACTCGCTGTCCAGGGAGGCTTGCCTACGCCCTTGGAAGAGCTGTTCTTTGCAGGATGCTCTCTCTAGGAAGGTCAACTGGTGCTGACCAGCATCAGACCCTCTGAGACACACAGACACATTCACTCACTAATTTACATTTCAAAGGTGGCTTAAATGTTAACACGGCACCAGAAAAGACAATTTTTTGCTCACGAAAAGCATCCAGACTGTTCATGATTAAGGACTGGATTACTTCAGGAAACACAGCCAAAATCTTTTCTGTCTGCAAAGCCTGGGTCATGCTGTGGTGTGAGGCCAGCACTCTTGCCATGCTAATAACAGCCAGGGAACTTTTGAGTCCGCTCATTTACCTGATGAATAAGTGCCTGCACTAGTCACCATGCTTCTGTTTCAGTTTTTCACTGTGAGAAATCATCATCTTTTAGGGTCACCTTTAAACTTGAACTTCCCCATGCTTCCTTGAGAGGATGAGAAGCTGTCATGGGTTAGCATAGTCTGAGTTTTTGAGGAAAGACTCCTTCAGCCTCGGAAGTGATTTTTTGCACAGAGGTGCTTACAGCTTCCTCTAGACCTGACCTAACCAATCAACTGGCTAGTTGGAATATTGACAACTTCTTTAAGCCACTTAAGAAGCTTGGTACGCCTCTGTGATCCACATTTAAGAACGAACAGAGCCCGGGAAAAGCTCTCTGACTTCCGGCTTTCGGACAGGTAACTGGGGGAGGCCCGGGGCACGGTCCAGCGGGGCCGGGCCCTGCTCGGCCCGGCCGGGCCGGCCAGGAGCCCACCCTGGAGCGGCCCTGTTCCATCTGCGGCCCGGCCCGGCCCCCCCAGCCCTGCTCCGGCCCCAGCCCTGCTTCGGGCGGGCCAGGCCCCCTCAGCTGCTCCGGACGGGCCGTGCCCCCCCTCACCCACTGCTGCTGCCCGGCAAGGAGAGATAAGCGAATTCCAGCTGCAAGGCCGGGTGAGATTAACTCTTTTAGTGCTGTAAGATTTCTCCAGAACAGATGAAGCTTCCAGACATTCAATCCTCTCCTGAGTCAGAGGAAAAGGACAGATGATGGCACGTGAAATAAACAGCACAGAGACACCAAAGTCAGCGAAGAAGGAGGAGCTGAAACCCTGAGAGAGGAGAAAGAGGAGATGCTTCTCCTGGAAGCTGAAATTCTCTTGTAAGGCTGTGGTGATGGACTATAATATATCTCAGTGTTCCCGTTGTAATTTCATGAAGCATGGTGGGGGGAGGCAGAGCGTTCAAAACCGCAACCCATGGGTAGAAGTACCTGTGCTGCATTAAGCAACTACTGAAGTAGCTGTGATTTATTGAGAAGTTTTAACAGAGAGAGTTGAAAGTGATGTAGACTCTCTCGCTCCCAGAGGAAGGCCTCTGTGCCTTTTCAGTTGAAGGTGATGAGGACCCTCTTGCTGCCAGAGAAGAAGGGGGCCTCTGTGCCTAGAGATAAAGATGCACCTACAGACAGGTGAAAAGAACTTTTGTTTTGAAGGAGATGAGGACCCTCTCACTACCGGAGAAAGGGAGGACCTCTGTTCCTAGAGATGAATATGCACCCACAGATGGGTAAAGAGAACTTTTGTTTCTGAACAGCTCATCCTTAAAATGGTACCCCATTAGCTAAAGAAATTAACCCTCGAAAGCAGTTGTGGGGAAAGCTGCAAGTTGAGGGAAGGGACTTTCACAGGCAAGGAGAAACCATTCCGGGCGGCCTTGCTGTGACACTGAGCCACAAGAGAACTGTTTAACTGTTTTCGTGTGGAGATGTCTCCATAGCATGAGCAAGAGAGACTCCTCTCCCTAGGTGGACTGAGAAAGTTCTTATAGAGATGGTAAACTGACTCTGGAAAACCTTGAGGGTTGTTTTTTCACGTTGTCGGTGGGAGGAGGGGAGAAGGTGGGGGGGAGGAGAAGTGTTCTGAGGGTTTAGTCTAACTTTTTTTTTCTGCCTTTTAGTTCTGTTAATAAACTTCTTTATGCTTTTAAGGTTTAAGTTTTGTGCCTGCTTTGCTTTTCTCCTGGTTCTTATCTCACAGAAGGAAAATAAGTAAGTAATGGGCATTTTGAACCAAACCACTACAGAAGCCCATTTAAATGAAGTGAAATTGCTAATGAAGCTGCTCAGAATTGCCTTGCTGTGGTACCAACTCAGCCTGCTTTCTTCCTGTGTATGTGTGGTTCTCTTTCATCTTAATATTTATATTGAAATTTTGTTAGAGCAGAGGCCTTTTCTTTCATGTTCTCTTTCTTTACTTTTTCATTGATTTAATAAATTCTTTTTTCAGTGCAGTGGCTGTAATACCACGGTAGCCATGAAAACCTCTGTGGCATTAGTGGTTTTGACTAAGAAGCAGAGAAAATATTGTAATTTTCCTTAACCTTCCTTTGAATTTTGAGTTTGCTGAAACCTAAAGCTCAGAGCTTCAAGATGAAAAAGAAACTCATAGTGTGTGTGGTATAAAAACTACTGAAACTCTCTGAGGTCCAGCATAATTTTCCAACATTTTAAGTGTGATTTACCTTTTAACAGATGTAATTTAGAAAGATGGTTGTGTGGGTCTTCCCACACAAAATATTAAATAGATTCTGGAACTTGTAAAATGCTAATTGAAGATGGTTTCATCTAGCTATGTCTATATCTGGATGACTTCTGGAAATTATGTAGATATTGAAATATTAATACCAGGATTTCTATGTTTCTAATTGAAGTGAAGATAGTATTTACCATAAATAAAGCAGATTATAAAGGTATAGATGATTATAAAGGTAGAGATGATATCTAGTTAATTTTTACCGTGCTTTGCTAAGTTTCTATAGAATATTCAAATTAGAACCTGAGTATAATTTAGGTTTGAAGGGATCTATGTAAGTCCAAGCTCCTGCTCAGAAAAGGCTAACTTCAAAGTTAAATGAAGAGTGTTGCCCCATCAAGTTTAAACAATCTTAAAGGACAGAGCCTGTCCTGCCTCTATGATTATCCTGACCCTTTTTTGTATGTATGCAGTTGGAATTTCTTTCATATCAACATGTGACCAAAGACTACATTCTTTTTTGTTGTGCTCCTCAAATGAAAGTCCATATCCAGCTGTTTTGCTAATTGCAGTGGCTAAAATTACTTCTTCATCACTGAGGAAACAGGAACTCATCAGCAGTCCTAGCAATAGCTGTAAGAGGCACCAAACAGAGCTGTATCCCAGCATCAAAGTCCGCAGTTTTTGCTAGCTGGAGGCTTTGTGGCTGTCACTCTTTTCATAATCCCTGACTCTCTGTCTAGATCTGGAAAGACTCTAAAAACTTTCTGCTGGATTAGCTCTCTGAAAAACATCTGAATAGATCCGTAGCCAATATAAATAAAAAAGGTACAGAACATAAGTTTAAATTTTCTAGGGAAAAAGCTCCAGCAAAACAACAAAATCCATATCCGTCAGAAATATTGCAGAGACAGACTATTTTGCCTTCCATTTTCAAAAATGTAAGTTTGCAGTGTTAAACTGCTATATTACTTTTTAACAGAAGAAGGCAAAGAATGTACTATATCCATTAGGCCTTGCCTGCTTTTGGCTGCAGAAGCAAAATCATGTTCAAGTCAACCAACATTCAGAGCATGCTATTAACACAAGCCATTCTAGCCCAAGAGTACCAAGGAAGCTGCTTTTTCAGACAAATGTTTTGGCTGCCTGCCTCCTCCAATGTTTTGAAGTGCTTTTCCATTTTGCTCTTGTTCACATTTATAGCTCAGTGTTTTAAAATAAAAGCTGGCATAATTGTCCTCTTTCTGTTGCCCTGGTGCATTTATGTCTCCTTCCCAAGAGATCTTTCTTACTCTTTGCACATTCAGAACCCCAGAAACCACTGAAATTTTCTTTCATACAGCCAGCTGCAATCATGCTGGATATTGATCATGTGCTCAAGCGCTTTCCTGAGTTGCAGGCAATGATCTTTCCTATAAATTGCCTTGTTTTCTTGAATGTGACACCTGGCACCCTGCTCACCTGAGCATTGAGAGGCAAAGGGCATTGCCTGACCTTCATTCCTTGATGCTTCAGCATGCCATGGCTCAGCCTGCCAGACAGAGTGAATGCTGATACTAACAACATCAAAGTTGCATCTTGCCTGAAGTGAAGGGCAAGCAGGGAAGGATTTATGTCTTGAACAGGGTGCAGGGTGCACAGCTCAGCATAACGCAAAAATACCTCAGCTAGCTCTCAACAAGTGCACTAAGGGCCATTTGCCTCAGCAGGAGCTCTAAGCAGATTCATTTGTCTCCTGTTTAAGGGTTAAAGTACAATGAAAGTCAAGCTACATTTAAAAGCCTGACTTAGATTTCACAGGGCACCTTAAGAGTGTTTAGAATACAAAAATAAAAGTTTTCCTTTAGTTAGGTGTTCTTTAGTAAGGTAGAGGCCAGTGGGTATTAATTTCTCTTTATCCATTGTTTTTAGCCATCTTTTGAGGGCAGCTCATCTTTCAGCTACATGACATGAATTTACTCCTTTGTCTAAAGACATTCTGTAAACCAAGGAATTGTTTTATTTTGAATATCAGTATTCAAATCCAACATTTTTTTGTTCTGAGTTGAAATCCTAGTACTGAGCTGCAACTTGAACAAGTGCCATGAATGGTTACCACAGCCCTCAATCACTGGCTGTGCCGTGAGATCAGTGTTCTGTAGAAATATGGCCATGACTATTCTAAAAAGCAACAGAGTCTGTGCAAGGACAGAAGCATCCACCCTGTCAGCTTAGCTCCTGGCAGACTTTTGGATGTAAACCAATTAACACCACCACAAACAGTCCTGGCCCATGATTTGGGGGGTGGTGTAGTCTAAGGATTGCTCGCAAAAGGCAGTTTGGATGTAGTTCCCTTGTTTTGATAATTAAGAGGGTTTAGCTGTATAAATGTGGGTTGTGAAATATCATTTGTCCTCAATGACAGAGAATAGTCTCTGGCCCATTTTATTTACTAGTATAGACAAAGCTTTTAGAAAAACACCAAACTTGGCAATAGTTTTTTTTTATTTGCATTGTGGTTCCAATAAATCTCTTCTTCTCTCAATGGCATTGTTACTTTTTTACTGCAAAGCCATTAAGCTGAACAGTACTTTAACAATGATTATCAAAACCAGGATCACAAAGGGAATAAAAAGAAGCCAAACACTGTATTTTTTTATAAATTGCTTCTATGACATACTTAAGATAATAAAAGTCATTAATCCCAAGAGAAGGCATGTATGGATATCTTGTTAAATACCTTTAAAAATAACATTTAATTAAAATATAATGTAAATGTAGTGGCTTTACAACATAAATTTTCACATGGGTATAATATATGAAAAATAATTACGAAACTTCCCATCTTGTACCTAAATATCTGACTTACAACTTTCATGTTGCACAAAGGGGTTAATTGGACAAAATTATTTCATCTGAAGTAAAACAATACCAAATGAAACAACAATAAGGAAAAATAATGCACACCCACATAAAGCAAGAAGATAGATATATGTAACGTGAGGTTTGTGTACACCCAGCATGATGGAGGAGGCCTCAAGCATGGCCCCACTACATTTTGGCTCCAGAAAAGGCTGATGGCATGAGTAGCAAATTGTTTCCTCCCCTGTTCAACCTAGCAGAAAATTACTTCTTCTGTTGTCTTTGTTGAACACTGTAGGGTGGAGGGACTACACTTTTCTGGGTGCAAACTACACCCATTCCAGCAAAGAAAAGGGAGGTGGGCAAATCGTGAGAAAAAAAGTTGCATGGGAAATGCTCCTTTCCTTCACCCTTCAAAGAAAGGGAATGTTGTCCATATTGCCTCCTGCAAGTAGTGTCCTTGTGTCACATCTGGCCATGACCAAGGAAAATGCCAGCTGGCATGAGTCAAAAACCCTGCCCGTGGGCACATTGATAATCAAGTAGTATATAAAATCCCAGATATCAGTCAGGCTCAAACCCATACTTTCTCTAGCAAAACAAATATAGGTATTTTCTAAAAGGCAAGATGAAGAATTGACCCTCAGTTTGGAAGGAGCTGTCTTTTTTTGGTATCTTCCCCATCTGCACAGTCTGAGCTCAAACATGGCTGTTAAACCCTGTGGCCTGCTCAACCCACTTATTTGCAGGGAGATGGTCTGTAGGCAAAGATACCACGTGCAAGGATTTCACTCATGCAGCCAGAAGGAAGTCAGTACTGATGAGGTGGGATGCCAACCTAGAGAATGAAATGATAAATTGTAAGAAATGGGAAGGAGGCAGTGGGTGGTGGATATATGATATGAAAATGATCATAACACTATAAACTATGTCAGATGAGGATATTGTTTGTTAGTACAGTTTGCAGTAATATACACCATTTAATCCTAGCACGATTTATATGGTTAGTGCTGTCATTCTGTCCTTTGAGCAATTTTCCTTAGGTTTCCAAAACTCTTGGAATTTTCAGTTTTAAAAGTGATTGTAAGTATTGTGGAAAGCATTATGAAAGCACTAAAAATTACTTTTGAAAAAGGCTAAAAGAAGTCATCTGAATCACTGTTAAAAAGACAAAACTCTATATCAATTTTCTGGGACAAGCCTGGTTTTGGTTTTTTTTTTTTTATTTCTTAACACTTGATTTTATCTAGGAAACAGGATACTGGTGTAAAGATTTTTTAATGTACTAATAACTTCTGCAACATAACATTTCAAGTATTTTATGAAGTTAAAAGAATAACACTTTTGAGATAAGAAAAAAATTGTAACCCTTCAATCTTTTTGAATTTTAACTGCAATGTCTACCTAAAAAAAACAGAAGTGAGACCAGTTTGGACAATGATTGGACAGGAAAATTATCACCTTAGTGCTTAGGGGAGAAATAGTATTAAGAAAGCCACTCTTGATCTTTCTAAATATCAGTCACAGCATAGATTGCAGTTATACCTTAAATAAGGCATGGAGGATGTTGAAGAACAGCATCCTGACAGCAAGTCCATTATCTTCTCCTTCCCTGAAAACAGAGGTCTACAGACTAAGAATACCCCCACTTAACAGGAATAGGAGGCCTTGAGATGTTATAGGGGTAGAAGCTATCTCTTACAAAGGGGTACCTTAACATATTTCCATGATGAGATGGTTGTGTTGCCCTGGTTTAACTACGGTATTCTCCAATTTAGTACTCCCATTAAAAGGACCACATGTCATTCTCCCTCCATGGGAGGCATAAAAGGCAAAGATCATGGGTTGAGATAAGAACAATTTACTAGATGATATCAAATGCCATCAGGGTCCTGGCCATGCTCTCTTCCAGCTACTGCAGAAAGTTAACCCTGTCCTGGCCAAAACCAGGACACCTCTGTTTAGAACTCAGCTGATCTTGGAAGTAGGAAAGAAGAATCTGTGCCCTGCACAAAACCAGAAGACAAGCACTTTGCTTCTCTTTGTGCAAGTGCCATCCTGAAACCTGCAGAGCCCCTAAAGTCTCTGCTTCCCTCGCTCCTGCTTTTCCCTTCATAAGGAAATGCCTCCATCTAGGCACAAGGGAGATGATTTAGCAGAAAAGTTGAAATCTCTTTGTTACAATAAAGTTAAACATACTTTATAAACTATCTGATCTGATCTTGATATCACTGTCTTTGCATGGCTCTGTGGATTTGGTGGAGTTCAGGTTCTGTCATCCTCTCAAGGACACTATCCCAGTGATGACTGCCACTGCCACAAGAAGCAAGGGTATACCTGCCCTATGGAGGGGCCAAGAATAGAGATTAATACACAAACTGCCTAACAAGAACATCTACATTTAAATCTGTAAATATAAAGGTGATGTGTTATTAAACTCTTTCTGAGTGAACAGATATTTATTCTCTTCCATTGCTCTAAGACTCCAAAGAGGGATGCAGAAATGACAATGTGTTCTTAAGAGGATTCTCTGCTTCCTTGCAGAGAGGTTTCCTACTGGGAACCTGAATTCCTGGACTCACACTGATGGGCTTCCTTTAGGTGCCACCAGTTCAATCAATGCTAACTGGCAGCAGACACATGGCAGTGAAAGAATGACTGCCAACACAGTTTAACTGACCCAGAAAAATCACCCTAGGGTGAGACTATCAGTCCCAAGCAAAAGAGTTTTTTTGACTCTGTGATTGTAACATTCATGGTCATTTCTGTGTTTCACAGGAGTTTACTTCATTGGAAGAAAACAACCACAAATCATTATAAGCCAATACCACAAACACAAATCTATAAAAGGTTAATTTTATGCCCTATGATAGTGAACTTCATCAGAAAAGAATGACAGATTCATTTTTATAAAATCATTCTACATATTTCATTTCCAGTAAAATATATGGTTTAGCTTATTATGAACATAGATTTTCCCTCTCCCTGTCAAAAATCAGGAAAGATATTAATCCCTTCACATTAGCCTTGGATTGGTACATTACCATTTAAACTGAACTTTCAAAGGGAGAGTGCAAAGTTATGAAGCATGACAATAGCTCCTGTGTGTCACACTTATGAAGAAAAGAAGGACATGCATGTGTTGATTTCTGTGAGTGTGTTTTATTTGTGCACAAGCATATCACAAATCTCCAATTTTTATTTCAGCACTGAGAAGAAGATTTCAGGAAGCTTATGTGAATGTTTTCATTTTCCTCCCATAAAGAGATGCTCCAATTTACTATGGTTAAACATCAAGTGATTATTTTTGGAAAAGAGTCATCAAAATTAGTATTCCTTGAGAAGTTAATCATAGACACTGAACACTGGAAATAATTAAGTTAACTTACAATTTTTGGACAGTTCAGGAAGACCAATTTAAATTACTGCAATTTTCATAGGTTTATCTTTTTTTTTCCTTTTAAGAAGGGAACGCTTCTAATAGCAGTATTATGACCCTTCTGACATCAGTTAGACGAGAAACATTTAGGAAGTGAGTGCAAATGTGAGAAGTAGTAAGAGGTTAGTTATTTCCTGGAGACTGCTCTTTGAACAACTCCATAGCCTTTGACAGTTTTGGAGCAGGCAGATTGATCTGTTCAAATGGATTATTGCTGGCATGTCACTTTCTATGGTACCAATCTAGATCTATTTCCAGTGCAGTACATCATTTTGCTGTAGAGGATGGGGATCTCATTTGAGATGTGCCATCTGGCAAGGAAAGGAAACAAGTCTCTTCAGGGCAGAAATTCCAAAATGAATATCTTCCAGGTAAGCTAGTTCTCCAGTTAGCAGCAAAAAAAAATTCCTACCTATTATGCCTATTTTATTCTAAAAAAGAGTAAAGGAAAACTGCAAAATAAACTATTGTCCTAGTTTTGAACAGCTTTTTATCCATAATCACAGAATAATGATTCTCACTGATTCCGTACTTATTAACATGGGCTCGTTACAGACCTCAGGTCTATTAATCTATATGATGTTAAGTAGTTGTTACACCTCGGGTAGTGTATAGAAAATCTGTGAAATTGCAGAGGTTTTCAGAAGACTTCTTAAATATGGGCAAAAAAAATCCCATTTTACAAGTGGTGTTTGCATCCCTATCCACCCAGGTACATGTCCTATACACATACAAACACAGAAATATCTACTGGGAGGCAAATGGAAATGGGACTTTGTTTTCCTTTGGCCAGACAGAATTACTGCACTACTCCCCAGGGATGGAGCACATTGGGAAGAGCACCTCTTCTGTGTTCACTGTGTAATGTATTTGCATTTTCAAAAGTGCTGACAAATACTTAAGATGTGTTCTTTTAAGAAGCATGTGTAGGATCAAGGCTAAATTTAGTCAGTTTTTTCCCACGAGTTCTCACTTGAGAGATTAGGCACTAGTGAAGACTTGAAACAAAGATACTGATTGTTGTCTCCATGACCTCTAAGACATAATCTAAGAGAGATGCACTGTCTTCAGGATTCGCCAAAAAAGGGTCCAAGCCCCTTGTGAATTACTGAATAACTATGGAATAAAATCAGAACAAGCATATGTGTTAATTCACCACCTTCCCAATACTGTCCTGACACCTGTTTTCCTCTCAGGGGATTCTCTTGATCCCATGCAAACTCCTTGCAGCCACGGGGCCCTTTGGGGGCTGTGTCAGTCCTAAATAAGATCCCAAGAGCACATGGCACATTAGGATGGCACAAGATGGACCTGTATTTAACTGTTGTTTCTAGACACACCACAGGCAATATTGATGACTTCCTAAACAAGCCACAGAATAACACTGTTTAAGCTGCCTTGACTTAGATAACAGCTGATCACAAAATTAATGAGCAGTAGTATCTTCAGTACTGTGTTCCTGCCATAATCACATGAAGACACCAGTCCTTATCAGTAATACTTAAATTTGCCACTCCAGATAAAATAAATAAAATGGTCTTAAAACATATATGTGCAACATCATCAGAGAGGATAGAAAATAATCAGAAATTCATGAATGATGACTGGATCTTTATTAAACACTCAGCAGACAAAGGACAACTTAAAAAATATTAGCACAATCTAATTTAAAGAGGAATAACAATAGCTTTAAAATTTAACAAAATGGAAAAAAGAAAAATGCTGGTAGCGAATACAAATCAGAAAACTAGGTTCATAGAAAATGGATAAAGGAATCAAAATAATTCCTGGAAAAATCTATAGTCAGCAGAGATAAGGGCTAGAGTATGGAGGGAACATTTTAGAAGCAACAATAATTCCAATAGTGTCATTAACTCATTATTAGAGCTAGTAGAATTCTTATTAATAATGTTAAGATCTTAGGAACGGCAGAAGTGGTCAGTAAATACATCTCTTGTGCCCTAGGAAAAGCTTGGTTGTGATTTTTATTTCAGTCATTAATAACCAAACATGGAACACTAGTTTAAAAAAACATGTAGTATCAGTGGGTCTGGAAAACCTGTGCAAAAGAACTTCTAAAGAAATATTGTAGAAAGGAGTTCTCTGGACCATCAGTGCTTATTTTTATTACATCTTAGGACAACATGAAAGCTCTGAAAAACCTGGAAAAGATAAAATGTGCCACTACTTAGGTGATACAACCTAAGTTACTATCAGGCTGTGACACAGAAACAAGGAGGCAAAATAATCTGATTAATAACAAGGTAGCAGAGTAATAAAAAAATTCAAGATATGTAAGGCGATTAATGACAATTCACAAATGCTTATACAAACAACTCTTGTTTAAATAACTTGCTGGTTTTGTCTAAAAGACAGCAATTGACAGAACGAGAGGACACAGTCTTAAGCTGCTCCAAGAGAAATATGGGTTGGATATTAGGAAAAAGATTTTCACAGAAAGAGTAGTGAAGCACTGGTATTGTCTGCCTGGGGAGGTGGTGGAATCACCATCCTTGGATGTGTTTAAAAAAAGATTGGATGTGGCACTCAGTGCCGTGGCTTAGTTGAGGTGTTAGAGCACGTGTTGGACTCGATGATCTTAGAGGTCTCTTCCAACCTGGTGATTCTGTGATTAAAATTTATGTTAATAAATGATTATGTATTGATGTTTCTGCCAGCATCTCACTTAGCAATGCAGGATATTCTGATTACTTTAAAGAAATAAAAAATTGGCAAGGCAAAAAAACCCCAAACATTTGGAGACATGCTTCCTAATTTCTACTAAATATGAGGATTTTATTTATACATTTGCATTTCAGAGAAGCTTTAGAAGATATCTGAACTAAACCAAAAAATCTCTGTGGATAAAAAGTAACACATCATAAAAGTAAGTAATGCAGAGGACAAACTCCAGACCTTGTTGTACAGGAAATATACTCAGAACCAAACAATGTAAGCAGCAACATCAGGAAGGAACTTCTTTGATTATCTCCGGAATCTAGAGTCCAGGAGTGTTTCTGAATTCCCAGATATAGGTGCTGACCCCTGCCTCATCCTGGCTTTCCATTAGCATGCTATCTAGAAAGTCACCAGCCATTTCCCACATCCCTATCTCCATGTAGGTGAAATCTAAGCACATGATCTCGTTATACAAGGAGCAAGCAGGATCTGGGGTATCTCCTGGTGTTCTCTTGCAGTTAAACTTAGATGCAGCCTTTGAAAAGGAATTGCTGATGGTAGAGGCAATTGCAATTGAAGGGTCAAAAAGGTGATCCTTGGGTGTATAATTACAGAAGGTGAAGTAGCAGAGGGAGGTCAGATTGCATCTGCATTTGGCAGCAGTTAGCATTGGAATGCTAACTCTTTTCATCTGAGCACATTTCAGGGATGTTATAGATTTCAAAGATCTCACAGACAAATTTCAAGGACACATAAAAAATGGAAATGTTTCACTGCAAAATCAAAAGATGATCAGTCTGACTTAAAGAACAGAAGGATAAAGCATTACTTGATCACATTCTACATACCTTGTTAAATTTCTGTTGTCCATGGAGAGCAGAAGTTTAAAAGAAATCTCCTGAATCTATAAAACTACCTCAAAGTGAGATTAATAAGTAAAATTTGAAGGTAGACATGTTTGGCTAGTTTTAGAAAGACAGTCTTCAGACAGAAAAAATATTAATTCATGGATTCTGTGATTATAGGGGATGTCATTGTAGGTGATCACAAGGGACTTACACAGTAATCTGGGTATAAAACAGCTTTAAACCAGTTTTGAAACAAACGTGACTTGCAGGTGCCAGGTCATGTTGCAAAAAATGGCCATTTATTCCTTTGCATCTCCCTCCATACTTCATCTGCAGTACACTGCATATAACCTTGCACTAATAAGCTTGGCTATATTTTAACAGATAGCTTAGTCAGTGTTTAAAAGGAAAGTGTAAAAAAAATTTTAAAAAAAGAAGTGGAAGACAAATTCTATCCTCAGTTATACCTAGTCATCTTCATTAAAATTAATATGCCAGCAAGTATAAAGGAATCAAAATCAGAATCAGAATCTGGTCATCACATGTGAACACTACATCTTTGTACCTAATTAGCTGGAACTAATTTTGCATATATTACCATAACCCAGCATAACACCTATACAAAATAAATTACGTATGTAGATAAACTAGATATTGGCACCAGATCTCTGCTGTCAGCTAAGAATAAACCCGTCTAATGTCGTTTCCTGAAAATTGATGCAGATGCAGACAAAGCTATCTACTTCATTGATAGTACTATTTTCTTGACTGTATCTAATTATTACTAAATTAAATTATATTATTGTTCTGAAAAGTTAGAATATGGATAATTTTCACACAACATGTATTTCATGATTATCTCATACTCTGCAATTTTTCTGCATTAGCAAAACCACATGTGATAAGATTGTTTTATCATGAGGATAACAGACAAACTGGTCATTTGCTTTATATGTTCCCTGCAGAGGGTTTAGATTGCTTTCTTCTAAGGTGATGGATCAGTTTTAGAGAGGGAAAAATGGATTATGTACAGAATAATAGCAGAGTGAAATAACCAAATTGTTTGGGGAAGAAAAAGAAACAACTGGGTTTTTCAAAACTCTGGAGAAAAATGTTCATTTAAGTTTAATGCAAAAAATAAATCACCATTCCATTTAGCATTTTCAATATATTCCCACGAGGAAAATTCTGACTCCAGGACCAAGATACATATGTTTGAATAAAATAGGGGGCCATGGGAAACAAAAAAGGTACAAATTTATCTTCACAAAAAAGATGAAGCCATCCTTATAATTTACAGGATCCCTGTTTTCCAGGTATAATTCTGTCTTCAGCAGGGATGGTGCTTTATAACTTCACCTTTTAGGCACATCGAAAGGGGACTTTATATTTGTATCAAATAGCAATAAATAGGAGAGGGATTTTTATTATAGTGTATACATATTCCTAAGTCTTCAATTATTGAATCCAAAGAAATAGCCATATCATCCTTATCTTCCTCTAAACTATACTGCATATATTCAGCCTGCCTTAAACACATCCTGAATTAGGAATAGATGTCTGGAACTCTCTCTCCATCATCTGTTATTTAAGTTCTGGAATAACTATATAGCAATTTACTTGAAATGAAAATGGAAAACTACCTAAGGAAACCCTTTAGAGAAGCACCTTTGGGTGAGACATTCTCTCTATATCTTGGGTTATAACAGCCTTTCTAAAGTAGACAAAAATTTAGTACAAAAGAACACATCTAAATGATTTACTTTATCAGGAGGTGAATTTCCTTTTTTAACTATAGTGATACTGTCTGTACATCATTGAGCAACGCTTACAGTTAGATGAACTGTATTAACTTTCAACAGCAGATATATGTAATCAATTGTGCATAACATTGCTGTGACACCTTTGTGATCTGAATGTCCCTGCTAATGACAAAATTTGTATGAGGGAGCAAAATAACCTGAAGTGCACTGCTGAGTCTTGTTAAATAAATATGCATTTTTGTATTCCGTGGATTCTTTCTCAAATGAAGATTAACAATAGTGTTTATTTATTTATTTTAAAGTAAATCTTTGAGACAGGAATATCCTGTGGGAAGTCAGAGTAGGAGTAACAGGAAAGTCCACGGGCTGGGACTGAAACATTCTTTTGAGCAATGGGCAAGTTTTCTTAACTACTTGACATTTTCCAAAATCTTGCTATTATCAGTGGGAAAATATATTTTTTTCCAACTAAATTAGAGCACATTTTCCTAAAGAGAGATGAATGTGAGGAGAAAAACCACAACAGTCTAAAGAGGCTGCTGCTGTTGCTGTTGTATATAAAATACACAACCATAACAATAATATTTAAAATTTCTAATAAAAACTTGATGAGATTGCATATTTCTTTATGTTTACAGAAGCATTTGGAATGAAGTAAAAATAACTGATAGGGGAAAATTATTCTAGTCTGGTTTTTTTAATGTGGATATTTTTCCCATAATGCCTTTCTCCTCTGTACTTATCATGGAAGCTATAAATACAAAAATCATTCTGCTTTTCAAAGATTTCCATATGCTTTCCCACACATGTTGGGAAAAGATCACAACACTTAAAATTCAGTATTTTATGTTAAAGTTAAAATATTTTCAGAAAACGAGTCAATGCAAACTGATTTACAGACAGTCCAGGCAATATCAAGTCCCGATCTGATTATTGAAAAAGAATCTCTGGTAACCATACCAGGGACCAAATCTTTCTGCCCAGCTCTTGTGTCATAACCAACTTCCTTATCTTTGTCTTTATCTTTTTGTTCACTTAGAGTGGATTTTAAGAACAGAGTAATTTATAAATTTGAAGCAATCAAGAGTACAGTGGCTTAGAGTGAAAAACAGGCCAAACTGACCATAAGATAATCAACTGCAGGACAAAGTATATATAGGAAAAATTTTTCACCAGGAAAAATTCCAGTGTCTTCCCTGCTGCATTGAGAAAAGTATGCAAAAACCTTACAAACTTTTTTTGTAAAAAAGAGAAGAAACATCCATCCTATCTCTACAGATGCATTTTCAGAATATGCTGAAAGACAAGAAGTTTAAAAGCAGTGCCAAATCAATAAGTTGAAGGAACTCTCATCTAAGGGAACAAAATCACTGTGGAGTCCACTGATAGGAAATACTACTTTTATTTTTCTATGAGCTCTAGAGAATGGGTCAATTCTCTCAAGTGAACTACTATAATTGTGACAACCGATATTGCTTTACACCATGGATCTATGTAGAGATGATGTGAGATGGCAAGGGAAGGAACAAAAATGTTATTCTCATCATAAACCATAAACACTAAGCAACCACTAAATGTAACCAAATATACCATAATATATCTTCCAGTTGCACAACAAAACCACATGCCTATCCAAAAATCATGGTCCCTTAAGCTCAAAAAGACATATTTCAATGCATATGCCCTTCAGCATAATCCTGACCTTTATTTTGGCCGTTGCAGTTTAAACCTGAATCTGGATGTTTGCTATTAAAGCAAATCATCTTGTAGTGTACATTACCAGTTTGTTTCTATTGAAAAAATATGCCAACTTATCTGTCAGAAAATACAAGAAAACCTCAAGATATGTGACCCAAGGTTTATTTCTGCAGTGAAGAATCACTGTGCAATCAATGAATTGCGTCACTCAGGAGCATGCCAAACTAGAGGCAGGAGAGAAGAACTGACAACTGACTTCACAGTTAATGCACCATTTGGATTTGCCACTGGCAGGCCCTGAAACAGGGGCACATTAGTGATGGAAATACTTTTACAAAACAAAGAAAGGAGGAAAGAAAAACAGGTCACCGCCTGTGCTAGTAAAACATGTATCACTGCACATAAATCTTATTCCCATTAAAAATCCTAATTTTGCAAAAGTTTGGCTTCTTTTTCCACTTTTGTCATTTGCACAAGGATGAAACATGTATCACCAAGTTTTGGTCATAAAATAATATTTTATATCCCCTTTACATTGATATAAATACCTTAGTGATGGAAAGTTACACCCCCAGTATCCAATAGAACAGCACATGTGAGAGCAAACTAAGCAACAGGCGTTCATCCACAGACAGAAAAAAAGGCTGAGAGTATGCTTGATAGAAGTGAAAGGCAAAAAGTCAAAATCAGAATAAAAAGAGGGTAAGTGGACACAATTTAGTTTTCTGACTGTGGAAAGCACCTTCAAAGAGCCCCAAATGTCCAGCAATCACTGCTGCTCCCCACAGTCTTCCTACATCAGAGAAAGTAGAATTCTATGTGGTGGCTACAGTTCTTCTGACTAGTGCTTAATGTGCTTTGTAGTAGGCAGATTTAATTTTCTTTTGTCTAAAGATCTCATCCTGCATTTTGTATCTTTTTAACATCAGAGGAATTAAGCAGACTTCTTAATTTATTATGGTTTGCACAACAATCGTCAATGTCTTTAATGCATAATTTTGAAAAATGTGTTGTTTCAATAAATAAGCCACTGGGTTTTGGTCACAGCCCAGAGACATCTGATCAGGCCAGATAGCACTCTCTAAATAGCTGTCAGATTGCAGATATCTGAGGTTTCTCAGCAAAACTGTGACCAGCTTGAGGCTTCATTAATCTACCCCATTCCACTCTTTTCATATGTCATATAATAATGGTAATGAACCAAGAAGCGAGTATTTGTAGACTGCACAATAGACATAAACAATTTATCATCTTCTGTTTAATTAAAGAACAACAATAAAAAGAAAATTATCCATAGCAGTCCAGAGTCTGCTGAAGGATTCAAGATTAACATGCAGCCAAATGACTCTGAGGCCCTCAGTGACCTCCACAGATGAGCACCAGAAGACTAAAGCAGGCCTGGTGCAAGAGATTAAAAGTTTTTTGAGCAAATTGGTGCAAGTTTGAGTTGTGATTGAGATGTTGAATAAGCATAACTTACAGTTTAAAAACTAAGAGAAGCAAGGAGGGAAAGGAAACAGCTAATGAAAAAGAAAGTATTTTTAGAGAAGTATTTTCTCTGCACACACAGAAGCACTCACACGTGTGCTCACAGACTGCATTCTGTGAAACAAATTATCCATTTAGGAAAAAAAAAGAAATTCTACCCCATAATTAGCAACCAGTTTAATTGCAGCCAGTAAGCTGCTCTTTCTGGCAACACCCTCCGGTCATGTTTTTAATTGGGCTTGACTGTCTCGTAAGCACAGCCATACGTGAGGTGAGGTGCAGAGCACTGGAAGACTCTCTCGGGGGGAGCCCTGCTGGTGCCAAGACCCCTTTTTGCAGCTGGCTGGTGCCGTTTACTGCCACAGATTGGCATGGGAGCATCTCCAACAGCCAGGGGAATGCTTTGTGTCTTTGTTCTTCCCAGAAACATAGCATCTGATTTCTCCTCAGGGGATGCTACCATAGCAAGAGCAAGGGTTCAAAATGCATTTCTTCCCACACCTATTGGTTAAGCTGACTTTATTCATAGCTTGTGCCAAGTAATAAGACTATAAACTCATGCTGCATGTGAATATGCAGCACAGCAGTCATGCTTGAATGGAAAGATGCCCCAGGAATTTAACTTCTATGTGAACTATATTTACGTTTTAAAAGCCCGGCTTTCTATCAAGCTAGAAATCACAGAGGAAGCAATGGAACAGGCTGAGGAAGTAAAGGAAAAGTGTATTACTTCTCTAGACATCCCTCAGCTTGCAGGCTGCCCTTGGCACACAGGAGATGTCATGTGCCACTTCCCAGAGTGAGCTGGGGAACTCGGGGCAGCCAACTTCTCAGCAGCAACGCTGCTGCTTTTATTGGCTTTGTGCACTCACTGAATATTCATTCCTAATTCTGCAAAAGAGTGGTCTTAAAATTTAAGAGCAGTCTCATAAAGAATATTCCTGAATGCCAGAATTACTTCATGCTTCAGTATCCTTATCTGTGAAATGGGATTCAAAACACAAAATGGCTTTCAAGGACAAAATTCTTGAAGTCAACAGGGTAGCCTACCATTCAGAAGTGTTCCTGATTTCTTTTGTGTTACCTTTCTGCAACCACACAATAAGTTGCAGATGGGATTCACCACCTGACAGTGGTTTGAAAGTTATTTGCCTGGTTTAAGTTCATCATCCGGACTTATCTCTGGTCTGTGAAGTGAGAGGGCCATATACAGGGAAGTGTCTTGTTCTTGCTCTTTGGGATACGTACCCTAGAATGGCAGAATCACTTTCTGCAGAGACTTTCCTCTTGCCAGTGACTATTGAAAATGTAAATATGGAACTTGGATGGCACACCCTGCATAAACCATGTTAGTCTGCTTTTATTTTATCTTCTCAATGTGTTCAAATTCTAAACTCAACTTGTGTGTTGTTCTCCTTTGTGAGCCAGGTCTGTGGTCATCAATGGTTCATCTGAAATTATACCTGAAACATACAACGGATGATCCTTCTACAGTCTCTATATTTGCATTTTCTCACTATGAAAACAAAAAAGAATACGAGATAATAGGGCCAATGTTGGTGTACAGCAGGATCTTGTGCAAAACTAATGTAACTGATTCCCAGGCATATATTCAGATTGCAAAATGGAAATAGAGCACAGCCTATATGGGAAAAGAACTAATATCAGGTGACTGTAGATAAGCAAAAAAAGGCTGAATAAAAAAAGATGAATTTTAAACTTCTGGCTATGAGCACTCATCCTTGATCAGATCATACATGATTATAATCCTGGGTATCTGCAAATATGTCACAGCCCAAATTAGTATAATCAAAATATCCACAAAAAAAGACCAAACACATAACATGACTCATTATGGAGTGACAAAGCGAATTTCTTTTTCTGTGTTATTCTTTTGTATTATTGTTAATAGATTATTTAAAGCAAAACAGCCTGAGCACACTGTTGTATCAGTGTCATCATCAGTGACATCTCGTCATAAAGTTAGTAAAGACTCTGAAATCATCCATACAAAATATTAGCATACTTAGTGGAGTATTTGATCATTTTCCATATGCCTCCCTTACCCTTACTTCTTCATTAATAATACAGTGACTTCGTCTGTAAACAGGGAGAAAGCCCCATAATAATTGTCACACGGTGGATGACTGGAAAATATGTTTCAACAATAGATTTGAGGTTTTGTAAATGCAGCTGCATAAAAAGCACAATGTTTAATGGCAAAACTGTGCCCATTTCTTTACACTATGTTTCTACCAGTGATTATGACCCTCACAGAAGTGGAGATGAAATAAAGCATGAAGCTTCACTCCACCCAACACAGTTCACAGTCTGTCAGTTTAACCTACAGATTAGGATGGCTTTCCATTAAAGACTCCAGGCCGAGAACTGCAGCACCTGAGTTTCCCAACCTTATTCTGGCACAGGACGTAGAGGCTTTAAATGGACACAGATCGCTAACTGAAGCCCACGTCCCAGACTACTCAGACACTTTTAGTGTCACTCCTTTGGCACGCGTCAGTGGCAATGATCACCAGCACCACACCATAGCAAACAATGGAATAAATTTTTAAAAGGAACATGTGAATCAGAATTAAAAGATTTACATGTTATAGGCCTGGACACAACCTTTATTGAAAAGGTTCCAATTGAAATATCTTTCAGATTTTAAAAGGGATTGTATCCTGAATCTCCCAGTGTCCAATGCTTATACAGATAAATCCCAATTTCCTTAACTTGCACCTGACTGACACAACTTAGCATATAGCAAGACTTCCCACCAGCTTTTCAGTATCTACTAGTTAGCAGTTGAACACACCTGTGGAATTTCTCTGAAGCCCAAAGGACTATGGTTATCTGAAAACTGCCTTAAAGAAAACGACAACAACAACAACCAAAATCCAAAAGGGCACCCTCACCACACACACACACTTCATATGAAGCCCTCAATTACTCTGTGAAGAGAATTGAAGTCTCCTCATTCTGGGACAGAGTAAGACATCATCTCTAAAATGTAGATGCTTAAATATTGTTAGCCTCTGAAGAACACTCCTTATTTGGAACAGGTCCCCTAGACTTGTATGTTTTATCATAGTCCTCACCAAGCATTCAGATAAAATATTTTGTTTCAGAAAATGAAAACATCTTAGGGCAGTTTCCACCACTTAAACACCATAAAAACAGGTTATTCTTATTACACACGGACTTTTGCCTTCCACATCTTTACATGGGCAAGAAACTGGTAGCAGGAGCAGGGTGAGGAAAAAACCTTCTATCCTCAGAAAATTCCATTTTGGAATTTTTTTTCTGTCAATTTAACAAAAAAAATAACAAAACAAAACAAAACAACAAAACAACAAAAAAAAAAACAATGAAATAATCAAACCACAAATAACCCTAACCAAAAGCCAACAGCAAAACCCCAAAAGCCCAAAAACCACCACCAAAATAGCACCCCGACACTAAAGTCCTTGCAAAAAATGTTTCTGTACACTTTATTTTTAACTCCAGTCTTTAATATAAACTCCTGCAATTAAAGAGTATTCCTTTATAAAAACTAAAACCCTTATCTTTTTTCCTCTGTGTTCTGTGGATTATTGTCTTTAATTTTTATAAACAGGAGAAATGCAGAGATGTGTGCTTTATATACATAAAAAGGAGTTTCATCAAAGCATAATTATAGCAGAGAAACAGAATATGCAAATAAATTGTTATTCAAATATGGTATAGTCAATATGGTGCTTTCAGATTTTTGCCCTTTCTAGTTTCTAAACTCCAGGAACACTGTGCAAGCTGAAGCAATATCTTTCTGCAGCATGCTGCTGCTTGTATTACATAAACAGTGCTCGGCTGCTTTCTTCCATAGGAGCATCTGCTCAGCTGACAGTCCCTAGCGAACCAGCTTTGTTTTGTTCAAGGCACCAGTGATGAGTAATGGATCTGGCTAATCCTGATAATGTATGATGTAATTGTCAGAGGGGTTTATTTATCAGTACTTTACATGCGGGATTATTCTGTAGTACAGTTTTTAGTTCGCTTACAGGCATTTCTAAATTTGCAAGACCTGTGATAAATTGTAGCTATCCAATCAGCCATCATATTAACACATCTTCCTACCACATTTAGGAGTACAGAGAGCACAGAAGCTCAGCTTCTAACTTACAGAAGTAAATGATCTGTATCGTCCCATAAAACTATCATCAGAGCACTTTTGGGTCTAACATAAATCCAACTCTCCTACCAGAAGTTAAAATAAAAATGTTTGTAAGGTTTCAAAATCACTTAGCAATCAGACAGGCAGTAAAAGTTTTTTCTGTAAGTGAAAGTGATGATTAGTCAGTGTTATCCCTCTGCCAGTGCTTTTAAGGTCTGACCCTTGAACATCATTTTTCTTTGCTGTAGGAGATCCTAAGATTGAGGAAGGACTGAAAAATTGAGATTACTCTCTGCCCGCCCTGTAAGCACACAGAAAAAGGTGCTATACCTTTGCAAGCTGTTGTGCGATGTGGTGGCACCTGTCATCCACATGAGACAGAAACCAAGGCAGCACCAGTTCTTTAGTGAGTAGTGTCACACAGAAACCAGTGGGATGATTGGGACTAATAGGAAACACCAAAATCACAGCGACTAAAAGATGTATATACATAATCTATTTGCTCTAACATCACCCCAGCCAGTCTGAAACAAATCAGCCTTCTCACACCTGAAAGATAAATATTCCCTAAGTTCTTGCTGTCAAAAAATGCGGCTTTTTGCCAGCTCTAGCTGTGATAGAGCATTCATCAGTTAGCCCTCAACAATATTCTTCACTTCCGTAGTCAGGAACACAGGATGTAGGAATACACTTGTGATTAAATAGCTGGAGATGCATGTCTGGTCCTCTAGTTCCCCCAGTGCTAGCCCCAGCTTTGCTACTGACTTTATAACACAGCAAAAGAAAAACTGTATCTCATATTTTAGGGGAAGAAGCATCTCTTGGAATTTTCTTTCTTGGTAGTTAGAAGAACTATAATTTATCACAGGTCAAGCTGTGCCAAGGGAGATTCAGGCTGGACATCAGGAGGAATTTCTTCACCAAAAGGGTTGTTAATCATTGAAATGGACTGCCCATGGAGGTGGTGGAGTCACTGTCCCTGGAGGTGTTCAAGAAATGACTGGACATGGCACTTAGTGCCATAATCTATCGGCCATGGTGGTGATCAGTCAAAGGTTGGACTCAATGATCTCAGAGGTCTTTTTCAAACTAAATGACTCTGTGATTCTGTGAACCCAGCAATCCCAACTATTATTGGTGACCTGTGACTGTGAATGCTCTTTAAGGTATGTATACCTTACACACACAGTTACTGGTCCTTCATGGCAAAAACATCAATTTCTTTTGTTAAAAATTCTATCCCCAAAAGTCAACAAATATCAGTTCTTGTATGTATATGTTCATGTTGCTTCAGATGACTAGCTAGACTTTTTAACATGATTCATTTTTGGCAGAGATGACCCCATACCCATGTTGTGGTTTAACCCCAGCCAGCAGACAAGCCCCACACAGCCACTCTTCCACTGCCCAGCAGTGGGATGGGGGAGAATATAGGAAGGGTAAAAGGTAGAGATCTCATGGGTTGAGATAAATTTGGTTTAATAGGAAAAGCAAAAACCACAATGCAAACAAACCAAAACAAGGAATGAATTCACTGCTTCCCAAAGGCAGTTCAGCCATCTCCAGGAGAGAGGGGCCCCATCACATACAGTGGTTACTTGGGAAGACAGACACCATCACTTCAAATGTCCCCCCTTTCTTCTTCTTCCTCTCCCCACTTTATATATTGAGCATGTCACATGGTCTGGAATATTCCTCTGGTCAGTTTGGGTCACCTCTCCCAGCTGTGTCTCCTCCCAACCTCCAGCATCCCCAGCCTCCTCACCACTCACTGTGGCAGTACAAAAAGCAGAAAAGGCCTTGGCTCTGTGTAAGCTTTGCTCAACAATTAAAAAAAAAAAATCTCGATATTATCATCACTGTTTTCAGCACTAATTCAAATCTCAGCTCCAATGGTTCTCTGACTGTCTTATGCTGGAGAAACTTTAACCGTCTCTCTGGTGTGTATCTTAATATGTCACTCCTGCAATAATTTAAATAAAGATGAGCTTATCTTGTGAAGACAGTAAGCACTAGAATAAGAAGGATACTGTGTTATTTTGTCTTATTTTATTGTCTATAAACCTATCAGGTTAGAGAATGCCGGCAAAATGCTGTTATGACTGAAGTTATCGAAAAGACTACATCTGACTTAAGTTGGAACTTCCTTCTGTGTAGTAAATCCAGTTATATAGAGTAAAAAATTATGATCCCTGAATTCTTCATCAGATATATACTTAAAACATAACCTCTGAAGATAATTCATTTAATTCCCTTGAATATAATTACACTGCTGCAAATCGTTCACTTTGGAGCAATGGGCCTCCTTTTTAAAAAGTTTTTAATAGTCCAAGTGTTAATTTAATATTCTCCTCTCCAAATTGACTACACCAATCGATAATATGAATGAATTCACTCTACAGTCTGTACAAAAAGACCATGTGGGTTTTAAGTAGGAAATTATATTGGAAGGTTTTAGAAGTGTTTTTCTTAATATGAAATCTACAAATGCAGCTAATTAGTGAGGGCTTCCTCCTTTTCACAGCAGCAAACAAAGCTGAGTTTCTTCTATATGCCTTAGCAGTAGGCTGGGGTAATTGCTGAATCTGAGTAGTTCTACAAACAGGTGCAATCTGATCAACTCCTGTCTTGACTGATGACATCCTCCAAGGCAGTGGTCTAGTTTACTCACCTTTGTAAAGGAATGTCTTCAAACTCTCACAAACTGTTCAACCTTTGGTCATTTATCCTCACTTTTGCTTACAGACCTCCTTGATTATAACATTACATGGCATTAATTTTCTCAGTTATATCAGTCCCCTAAATATACATAGAAATCAGTTTGATCTTTTGGCACAGATTTATAGGTCAATTCAAGGTAAACATGGCAAAACAAACTTAAGGCTGTGTGTACAGAATTTTTTTTTAAAGGTATAATTTTGCTGTCTTTAATACTGCTAATGTAATTTGCAGTTCCTGAAGGGATTGGCAGTCTAATTTAATAGTATTTTGTGAGTCAAAGGTGTTGAAAATTCATCTCTGGAGAGCTGGTTCTAGCATCTTACTCTCTTCCAGCACTTTGAAACAAGGTCTCTTCTAGGGTTGATACTTCTCTAGAGAAACTCAATATCCCGAATCTTTTATCATTTTATTTATGTTTCACTGTAACTTAGACTTCTTTCTACAGAAGACTTACGAAGATGCTTGATATATTTGATTAAATCAAAGTTCTGTCTGTCTTTAAAATAAACACTAAAGCACAAAGAACCTAATTTCAAATATATGCCAAGTAAAAGAAATCTTTAGAATTCTTTCACACCAGACCTGATTTAAGTATCCATATTTTCCTCATATATTTTAAAGGGAGTTCTGGTATCAAAGAAAGGGCACTCAGTCAGGTGGTCCTTTTATCTCTTTGTTATAGCTCACATTTCAGATAACTTCAGAGAAAAGAAAAGGTGTTCTTGCAGCATTTGAAAACAACACATGACATCAAGCTTAAAAATTATAAGAAGCCTCAAGAACCAAAGTCAGAGGACTGTTAAAATGCAATTCACACAGGCTAGTATAAACTTTTCCTATCATTTAATTTCACAGATCTTCCTTCTCTCTTGGTGTTGTCTAATGAGGAATTAAGAATTAAATCAAAAACCATAGTTAAATTTTTCTTGGCTTCCTTGATGATTGATGACAGTATCACAACTCAAGTCTATAACATGAAGATAGGACTGGAAGTGAGTTTTGATAGAGCTAAATGCAGTGCCCAGCTCTTGCATCATGTAGGCCCTTCATAAACTTGTCAAGTTTAGTTAAACAAACAATCAGGTTTTCCCTTCTCCTCCTGTGGGAGGAACCGAGTTGTCTCAGCACATCACTGTTGTACTAGTAGGGACTTGTTTCTTGTTTTTCTGGTAGATGATCCAATATTTTTATATCCATTGCTTCTGTGCCAGAAGTATCCCTTACCTTCAATAATTTTTCTCTTCAACTGGTGCTTAGTCTGCTATAGCAAAGCTTGAGAATGTATCATCTGGGGTGTATCCATAAATAAATAAGGACAGCGACGCAGAGAAAGAAACTGACTTCGCAGTCTTATCAAATAACCTGTACGCCTCCCTTATCACCTTCTTCTGCCTAGTGATCAGACCCAGAATTTGTCCATGCACATTTCTTTGACACCACATCTAAACCATAGCATGTTCAATCCAAACCAGGAAGTTCAATCCTTTTCTGTCCATACCCCCGAGATGTTTTATCATTGTGTGTTTTATCAGTGTGCTATTGTCTCAGAATATTGCACCAGTCTAGTTCCTCACCCATACTTATGCCATAGGAAAAATTTGGAGCAGTTTGCTGAGTGCTCCACAGGAGTGTGACTCCCTCGCTTGTGTATCAGGCACAACTATCTGTAACTGGCAAAATGAAGATGAAAGACAAATGATAATCACAAAAAATTTTGATCTGCTCAAAAAAAAAAAAAATTATTCTGAGTGGATGCTAGATTTTGTCCTGAGGAGTATTTCTGCTTACAGGGACAATGTTTCTCTTGTTCTAAGGAGATTAATACATGCTGCCGAGAATTGAACTTCAGCTGAGTGTCAAGCTTTAGGGTCTGTGAAATGAAGATTTTTGAGCACAGCTTTTAATTCCACAGCTGTTCAGTTTACCAGTCAGTCAGATGGGGAGAGTAACATTAATCCACCTTTTAGAACATTTCAATGGGTAAAGCATGCTTAATCAGTTGCTCAAAAAATCAGATTCTCACTTGGGATTAATTTCTGCCGTTAGAGTTTTGCTCACAGAAGGAGGGAGACTCTTCATAGCTGAGATAATGTGTGCCCTCAGTGTTCAGTCAGTTTCATAGAATAAAATGGAGCATACTCTTTGTAACACCTTTGGTAGTTTATACCACCTCTTCTCTGACTATGCTTCCTCAGAAGTGCATGTCTGAGAATCCATTACCTCTACCAAACTTTTTCTTTGCAAAACTGTATTACAATGTGAAAGATGAAGTCCTCTAGATTGAGATATACAAGAAAGTCCCAGGATTAAACAGATAATCAAACCCCATAAAACACCTCAGTCAAATACACTTTTCTGCTGTTAATTCCCTTTACTCTCATGTTAGCAATAGAAGGCAGCAGAAGAGAAATAATTTTGAAGGTTTTTCCTTTTCCTAAGATTTCACAGTAAGCTTTTAAAATAAGCTGTAACTTTCAACTGACAGCACAGTTCTTTTTATTTACTGTGTCTAATGGGATATAAATGCATTATTGTGTAAAATCATGGTACCTTCCTGAATGAGATTATGTCCTGTAAAAGACAAGAAAACTTCCTAAGAGCACAGAAGAGGCTAATCCTATAAAAGCACATAAAAATCAGATGTTGTCATCAGATATCATCATTATTGTCTTCTATAATTTCAGAGGAGACTTTTTAATAAAAGATGTGTATGAGTCTCTAATTCAAAGGCATCTTTGCCTAGACACTGGATGTGCCCATGTCACCTTGTCATGCAGTGAGGGTGACCACGAGAAGTGAGACCCTGCTGAGTGTACACCTACCCAAGGGGGTTGCTGGACTTCTCATAGCAAAGAGTCATCACAAGATGAGCACATACTGTGGGCACACAGCTTCCTCTCTGCTTTGGGTCTGTCACTGAGGATCGGAACAGGTGATTCCTTAAGTTATTCCAACTACAGCAGTACCATAAACCTAATCTAGTGTAGGGGGAAGTAGGAAAAACAGTTACTGCTGGCTCTCACTTGATATTGTATATCACTGCACCCTCTTTCTTTTCTGAGTATAATGCAATCACAATGTTGTGATGCAATCAAACATGACATTTCATTTTGGGATCAGGTATTCACTATCACCCTTCAGAGTAGGCATCAAAACAGATTTTCTGCTGGAAGCAGTGGCCATTATGAATGGAGAGTTAGATAATTAAAACTACAGTTTAAAAAGAATCCATAAATATTTCTTATTTTTCCAAGTAAGGAAAACATCTGAAATCCCAAATCCCTAATTTTCCAGGAAGAAAATTTGATATATTGGATCCTTACTGCTGACTAAAATCTCTGCTTTAAGCTGGAAATAGAACTTAATAACCCAGGGCAATAAAAGTAATTAGAAAGCGAAAAGCATTTCAAAATAAAAAATTTAAATCTGTCCTTTCAAAAAACTGCCATCAAATTGGCAGAATTTAATTTTTTATTATATATACATGCATATATGCAACTGGTGTGTTCTCAACTGAATGAAATCCTTTTTCTTTCTTTCTTTCTTTCTTTCCTTCCTTCCTTCCTTCCTTCCTTCCTTCCTTCCTTCCTTCTTTCTTTCTATCTTGTAATAAGTATGCTTTTGACATTGAGCATCTAGCTATCAGGTTTATCATAGTCTTCATTTAAAAGACAGAGTGACCCTTCTTGTATAGAGACATTACCTGTAGTTGTGTAATACTAAATAAACTAAAATATATCACTGATGCTTTTGACAGGAATCCTCGACTTCAAAACATGTAAGCATGCATTCTTCATCGGAAAAACATAATTGCATTCATCATGCCCCATAGTCACAACTGAGGAGAGAAAAATATCATCTTTACTATCAACTACTTACTTGAGGCTTCTAAAATGAGTTTACACAGTCAAGTCTCAAACTAAATCAGACATAGTCATTAAAAATTATATCTACCATCATATGACTGGATTTTTCAAGTGCTACTAACAAGGTCACAAATGTATTGTACTACATTCCGCTAGTACAGAAGCACACATGAGATTTTCCTGAAATGTTGTGATCTCCAGAGCTCCTACAAGCCAAAAGCTTTCAGTAAGATATAGCTACTAGGCTGTTTTTGGGGTGACACAATTTTTTTCTGGCTATAATGGTCAAAAAATTTATAAGTGAACTCACTACATTTCTGGCAGCAGGTAGGGGGTAGGTTTTACCCCTCAGGCACAGCACCATACTAGCAGAGCATGCTGCTTGATTCAGTGCATGAGTAACTCTGGTTTGTAGGACCAGGCACAGACATGGTTTTATGCTGCCAAAGCTGCTTAGACACTGCCCTTCTATTGCCATAACTTGGCCTTACACACAGGCTCTCACCATTTGCAGGCAGCTACTGAACCAAGTGTAATGGGGAGAAATACTTGTGAGAGAACTCACTGCAACAGGCTCCCTAAGGCAGGATAGCCTGAGAAGGTAATTCCCCATGCAACTTTTATTCAGCTGGGCCTAAAGCTCCACATTCCTGAACTGAATGAAGCAATCATTTAGGTAAAAAAACGATACTTTTTCTCCTTCTTTGGGTTTTTTTATCTGTGCCCACTGAGAGAAAGCATGAGCATGTGTCTAGAAAGGTTTAATTATAGAAAGAAATTGGGAGCTGGAAACCTGTGACTGATATTATTAATGTTGTGGTAGTATTTAACAGCAGCATAGGTCTATTTATATTCCTCTTTTCAAATCAGTTATTGTTGAAAATTGTAAGTCTATCAGTTATTGGTCTTTGCATTCTTATCTTAGATTCTGTTCTAGATGTAAACTGAGATTTAAACAGAACAACTGCAAGAAATAAACTTAATAAGTATACAAACACTATTAAGCTGCCTAATTGTACGTTTCTGAAGTACATCTCTTTTTAATGGATTAAGTTTTAACCGAGCTGACTGAAAAAAAATCATTAAAAATTCAGCAGATTATACACCTAGGAACAAAGTACTTTCAGTTTAATTTTAAATCTCCTAGTCTAGTGGTATACTTTACTGCTATGTGTTTCCTCTTCCTATTATAAAACTTTGAATTTATTATAAGAACCATAGAATTTAATTCATGTAATTCTAACAATGTTACTATATAACAATAAATAATGATTAAAATTATGAACAGATAAAACTACCCTGTAGTAAAATTAATATATCAAAAGTAAGTAAAGTCAACAACAAACTACATAGAACATAATTACCACCAAAATATTGCCATCTGAAAGAAAAGAAATGAAAATTATTGTGTCTACGTAACCCACCACACTCAAAGAATACCCAGCTGATCAATGATTTCAAAGAAAGTGAGTAACTTTCTCATTAATTGTGTTATGGTTTTAAATTGAGGAGACCAGAAGCATTGCAGGCTTTGAATTACATTCAGTATTTATACAGATAATGAGAACATTCATGATTCCACTAGAGAGAGTCAAATGATTTTTAGATGAGATATAGACCTGAGGGTTTCAGAGCAAAAATCAGCCTAAGAGTATATGGGCTTGAAAATCTCACAGAGATAAAAAATGGTAGCATTTTACAATTATGTAAAAGAGAATTTATCTAGTATAGTCTGAACACACACCAGTACCCAGCATTCAAATTCTAGTCACAAATACGCTATTTACTGTAATTTCAGAAACACTGCGTACACTCAGATTCACACATACACATATAGATAATAATTTCCACTGTTTCTCTCTAAAAGTTCTTATTTCACCATGAGCATTAGAGCAATTTCCAAGTCAATAAGATATTTTAAACACAGACCAGTTCCTCTGAAGGAACAGAACAATAATACAGACTACAATAATATATTTTATCTCAGTTTCTACAGGACTAAAGCAGACTACAGTAGGAAAGCTACTCTGTACCACTTACCATAGCAAGTGTAATGCTGCATTATCTTACATCTTTATTAGATAATTTTGAAGAATTAGAAATAAAAAAAAAAAACAACCAACCATAGTTACTTGTACCACTGATACACATTTTTAGAAAAGCAGTGTTTTGTTCTCTTTGTGTAATTTCTGTTTTTGTTAGCTATCAGCAAAAGAAAAATAGAGAGATAAAATATCTAATTGTTTCCAAATAATATACTATTTCTTATCACATGAAAACCCCACATTTGTTTCAGTGGGATGCCTGGTACTGGAGGCACAGCCAGCCTGCTTGAGGTACCACCTAAAAATACATGAGCAGGAGGTAGGTCTCACTGAAATCCCACTCCGATTTCTGAAAACTCCATTATCATTCCATATTCTTTGATCTCAAATGTCTAGAATGTCCTTTCAGCCGTAATTTAGTACTATTTAGGAATAAGGTAGTGGAGCTGTACAATCTGAAATCCTGTATTTGTCCTAATAATAGCATTCTGAGAAATAATTGTAAATTTATGTAAAAGGTTTTCTTTCCTTTGTGTGTCCAAACATACACCCACTGTGCAGGAATCTATGAAAATCTGTGGCATTTACTATGAAAATGCTGTATAAATATATTTACTGGACAATGAACTTAATAATACTTTTGTATTTTTTTATTTCATTAAATTACAATTTTTAATTTCAGCTTTTAGAAAAAAAGCCTCCACTTAGAATACTACTTTCAAAGACACTAGAAATATTTTAAATGAAATAAAAATTTCAATTTCTCTACCATCCCAATTAAAAAATAATCAAACAAAAATTATTTTAGATGCCTTTATAGAATAAAGATTACTTTCTGTTTCTGCCGAATGTAGCTGCATGTCTCAGTTTATGGTGTATTTGATTTCTGCACATATCCAGGTATGATATGCAGTGAAGTACACAGTATTAATATCTGCTTAGAGAAGTGAATACATATTCAAAATACACAACTGATGAAGGCTCATATATACATTTGCAATGATCAATTTTTTATGTGTCAAAAGTGCTGATGGTCTTGTAACTAAATAGAGCAATTTTCTATTAATCAATATTAAAATTATATGCATGCAACAATATACTATTAAAATAAATCCCTTCTACACAGGACTTTATAAAAGAGCTGAGTAGGTCTCATATCTGCGTTTTTATCTTTGTGTTGTTATTTAGATTCTTCCAGTTTGCTTCTGTATTATTGTTTATTTGCAGCTTCTGCCTTTTTTTTTTTCAAACAGCACAAGTGCCTCCATTCCTTGAGTTCTGAATTTCATTTCCCAAGTATCAAAGACAAGAGGACATCAAAACCACAGTGTTTCCACTGAGTTAAAACATGAGTTTGATCCTGAACCTACACTATGAGTTTATACACTAGTTCTGGCCCGCAGATGTCTCTAACTGGTTTTCTCGTCACGGAAACAAGATAACTAGAGAAGAAGCAAAAATTGTTCTTATAAAAGAATCTTATACTCTTTTTTTCCTCTAATTTATCAGAAGAGTCAAATATGATGATTTTATATGACTAGACTCTTGGATGCATTGATGCCCGTGTTTAAACAGTTTATGAATTCATCTTGTGTAACAATGATAAAGTGGCATTTATATCTGTAACTATTATAACAAACAACAGTTGCAACAGTAAGCATATGTGGATACGGAAAGCATGCAGCAGGGAGATATCTCAGCTTTCTGCCAGTGTCTGTGAGAAAGCAGGGCTTTCTCACGGACTGTGGCAGAACAGCTGGGAGAGTTTTGTAAACTATAGAATTGTTATTGATACAGAAAGAGAAAATATCTGAAGTAAGTGTTGTTGGGATTCGGCCAATCCCTTTGAGGGGTGGCTGGTCAGTGAACCAATGACCTTATGCCAGTCCAGCGTGCTAAGGTATATAAGTGAACCTGTAAGTGAATAAAGTGTCGGCTTTATATCATAAGAAGTCGTCCTGTCGTTTGTTTCTCCGGTCCCTGCTCGCGAGCGACAAGCATAGACTCTGAACTTCGCTGCATTTAAGAATAAATTTGATTTTTTCTATAAATCTAGGTATTAATTTATAGTATTTCAGCTGCTGTCTTGTTACTTTTCGTATTCTCTGCCTCCTGCAATTACCCTTAATGAATTCTGAGGGTACATTTACAAGCATTGATGCAGGTGAAGATTTATTCTTTTGTCCATAATCTGAACTGGCTAAAAACAAGCCAATTTCTTTCCAGATGTTAAACAGAAGGAGCAGTCCAGGTTATGGCCAAGCTAAAACACTTTCCTAGTAGATATATGTACTCTATTTTTAAAACAATTGTCTATGATTTCCAGACTGTCTCTCACTCCTTCTGGCTGGATTGGTGTATCTTTTCATTTCCATCCTCTAAACTAGCAGAGTATGATGGTTTTTTGGTGAATTACCTTATCCTTCTTTGAAATCAGGGATACCTTGCATGTTCCACACTGCATGAGTGCCTATGTACAAATACAGAGATTAGTTCAGTGTAGCTAGTTTCCAGTAAATTATCACCTGTACTTCATGAGAACTAATTTCACATGTAGACGAATCCTGACAGGCTGACATGATATCAGTGATTTATAGAAGTTGTTCTCAGGTACCTTCCCTTTAGAAATTAAAAGAGGGGCTCATTAATTCCCATGCTTACTATACTGGGAAGTAACTCGTTAAAGGTCTTAAAACTGTTAAATCCACCTGACTGTTGTATGAATAATCAAATTTTCATGTTCATGGTTTCACATAGAATATAAAGCGCAGAAGAAGAAAAGAAATCCAGAAATACAGCCAGGATTTTTTCCTTAAAGAGTTCTCCCACGATCAGAATCTCCTCTAATATTTTTACTTACACATTATGAATATCAAGACCAAACAAAATTTCTTTTCTAAGTGAATGCTACTCGCCATAACCAATGGCCTTGGCATTTGTCAGTGGTGTATGAATGACAAGTCCTCATTCTACTTTACTGCAAAAGTTCACTTACCTTTTATGATTTTTATTTTGCATCCATTAACTTTTACATTGACCCTACTGGTTCCTTAATCATCTCCTGAATGGAATTCAAGCTCTCCATTCTTCCTTCCTAAACCAGCACACTATGTCTGTTAGGGTGCATTTTATGCACATGCTTGTTTCCTGTGTTATATTATCCTCTGCTGTGTGTTCAGACCTTGTCCAGCTGATACTGGAGCATTAGGATAAAAGAGCTGAATAGAACATTTCTACACACGTGGAACACGTTTACAAAGCAGTCTTACCACCCTTTGTACTACCAGTCGTACAGCGGTGTCTAGAAATCCCAGCTGAAATCCATGCCCTGCTATGCCAAGCACTTTGGAAGAACCATAGCAGGTTACCATCTTGGTACTGACGAGATCACAGTAAGAAAGGACAAAAGTCTGGAAGGTTTATAGAGCCACAAAAACCTGGAAAGTGAGTCAATAGATCAGTGCCTTAGACGGGCACTGATCCTTGACTCTCTGTCCTGAAGCCGGGTAATATTGTGTTCCTGTATTTAGCTGAAATGACTTGGAGACTGGGCTGGCTTTTCCAAGTCCTGAAGCCAAGAGCTTCAAAAGTTTTAAGATATCTGAGCAGCTGGTGGCAGACATAATATTTTTGTGACTTCTGCACTCTACATTCTTATCTTTGAAAACCTTTTCATATTTAAAACGTATTTCAGGATGTTATTCCTTTCCCTATTTTACTCCCCAGAAGCAACAGATAAAAATCCTCTGTGTGTATCAGTATCTTTCTAGATTCTACTGCAATACAGCTATTCTGAGAATGAGGATTTCAAATAATAAGTGGTAAAGAAAGTTCAAGGAAACGTGAATTCAATTTCCTGTAAAAGGTGTAATTGTATTACTGGCATAAAAACAAATGAACTTTTTAATGGCTTAAAATTAGCTTTATTCTGAAATCTTATTTTTTTAACATGTCTTGTTATAAAACTTTAAAAAACTCACCAGACTATCTTCATTTACTTAAGAAGACATCAACTACAGAATCAGGGATCTTCATATCTGGTGAGCTCAGAGACTTGTACAGCATGATGAACAGGTGGTTCATGTTGAAATTATCCTGGAGTGATTCCTTCAGGGAGTCATTACTCAGTTGGTTGGAAGTTGTCTCTCTCATTTTAGCTAAAGCCACGACCTCGGTGTTATGTCTTATAAGCAAAACCATTAGAGTACACAGGAGAATGATATCCTTCCACATGAGCCTAGAAATAATTTTGTGAGAATGGAAAATTTCCTCAGTTTTTCTAGGAATATCTGAGTAATATTTCTAAACCCCAGAATGAGACGAGATAGTGATTCTCAATTTATGTAATGCTCTTGTGCTTTGTTTTCTTTTGAAATAAGTTTTATTTCTTTTTCTTATTCTCCCAGGAGTCAGGGCATGGTTGGCTCTGAAAGAAGAGTAGAAATGAATTATGATGCTGCTATGAAATAGAGAGTAGCTGCACGAGCCATTTCTTAATAGAGATATAAGGGTACAAAATCCAGGGATGATGCTCCTATGCTATGGTTAGTGAAGATATTTCTGGATACTAGCATATAAATGTCTAAGTTATAACATCATGGAATCATAGCAAAACTTATGTTGAAATGGACCTTTGAATGTCTTCTAGTCCAAACCAGTGCTCAAAGCAGGGACAGGCTTTAAATCAGACCAGGTTGCTCATTAATTTGCTCATCTGAGTTTTTCATTTAATTATTTGAGATTTTAATGCTTAGCAGATTGTAAATTGGCATTTTGTAGAATTTTTATAATGGGAAAGGAGTGACTAGATTCAAAAAATTATTTTCATACCTTAATAAATATATTGTTATAAATAAATTGATACTGATAAGTCAATACATTCAATAGTTGATGCAAGCATATTTAATGATTTGGCTGTACATTATGGAAGTTTAAAAATTATTTGGATTATTGTATGATTACATTGAAGCAAATTCAAATTGAGAAGATATCTACTAAGAGGGTAAATCCTTAACAAACAAATATAATTTGCACACAGGATAAACTTAGCTCTAAATGTATAAATACAAGTCACAGCAGGTAGCTATGGTGACAAGTTTAGATACAAATTCTTGTCTGTGTGCAAAAGCAGGAAAAAAGTTTTGAGGAAAAAACCATGGTGGATGGTTATAATATGATCCGCTTGAAATGGTGAGTAGGGGGTAGTTTTAACAGTTTTACTGCTAAGCACTCATGCATCACATAAATTCAGAGAAAGTTGAAAGTAAGAGGTTGGTTTTACAGTATAAAATCGATTTTACTAGAGATGGAGTGACCATTTTCCAATGTTTATTCATCTATAGCTGACTTCAAAACTGATACAGCAGTAGAGAACAGATAGAGTTCAAAAGGTTGTCTGGATCTCCTTTTATTCTCTCTATTTTAAAGAGTTTATGGAAACTGTCGCTGACAATACAAAGAAGCTTTTTCTCTAGGTATGACTGTGGCCTGTTTCGGCTATTTCTAGATTGTGTGTGGAGCAAAGCAATTCATCAGTACTTTTTAGGAGAAGAATTATTAAAGGGTAGTCAAAGAAAAAAGAAAGGCTTTGAATAAAGTGAAACATTCCTTAAAGGTAGAGGATTTGCTTGAGTATGAAAGGAAGCAATCTTAGGCTCAAAAGGTTATTAGAAGATCTAAGAAGCCCTGCTGCCAAAATCTCTATAGCACTATTAATAAACATACTTCAGTGGGAAAATATGAAATAAGATTATAAGGATAAATGTAAGAGAGCACAGATCCTTTGCAACACCTAGTTTAATTAAAAGTGGCATTACTCTTGATTCTAATGCATTGAAGTTGAACATGGATAAGGTTTCACTTAATGTTATTAAAAGCATGCTGATATGAAGCAGATATTTTTGGTGTCAGGAATACATTTTAAAGAGATGTTTCATGTTAGACTAAGACTGAAGTGGACGAAGCTCTGCAGTTCTGTTGCTAGTTAGTGAATTTGAAGAACAGGCATTCTTTGATTTCGAGGTATCTTCCCCTGACAGGTTTAATGCAGCTTATAGATTATGTTTAATAATGTGAGCAACAAATGCATTTGTTAATATTTTTAAGCTTATTTGAAGCAAGAGGCAAAGCTCATCTATTTAAAAGTCATACAATGTTAGATGAGCTATATGAAAGATCTATAACGGAACAGACTCTAGGAATATATTGTTAGATTTCGTGTTTGTTACCACTAGAAACTTTAATTATGTTATTTAATTAAAACTTATGATATTATAAGATTAATCTGGGCCAATTTTTGGTTGAATATGAACAAATTGAGAGGAGTAGGGAAAGAAGAAAATATCCCCCCCAAAAACATAAATGTGATTGTTTACCATACCTGTTTTGGAAGGGATTTGACTAAGCCTGAGTCTGTGTTTAAAACTGGAAATTCCCAGTACAACATCAAGGGTATTGAATCCATGTAAAATGAAATAAGGAACACCTGACAATGTGCAAAAAGTCACAGTGGAAGAAAAGAATTCTGACTCCTGAAGCTGAACATTACTCTGTTCAGTTGCAGTGACAGGAGGCTTGATGGAAACAGATCTTATGCATAAAAAGGGAAAATGAAGTCTTCCTCTCCATTGCTAAGACCAGTAAATGTATGCCTGTCTGGGGAAAGTAATCCTTTAAATATAAATAAGACATTTGCATATCCATATACATACAGACGTGTGTGTGTGTGTAGAATTGGAGGAGAATGGCCTTTAGTCCTCTCCTATGGGAGAAGGAGGAGATTGGTTCTCTATCTGGCTAACCAGTGGCTTGGGTCAGGAAGCCTCAGCCTCCCCTTCTGCAGACAGATGAACAGAATTCATCTCACCTGAACATTGATGGCTAAAGCAGAAGCACATCATCGGTGCCATAAGTATTTGCTCCCGTTGCCTAAAAGGAAGCTTAAGGGGACTGTGTTAAGGATAAATATTTGCATTAAAAAATGTCTAAATTCAGGTAAGACTAAACTTCTGTCTCCCTGAGGGTGTTCAAAGAAATGGTGCCATTATGGGAAGATCTTCAAGTACTCAGTGGTACAAACTAGCCAGACAGCATGATGTATAATATGTAGACTTTCGCACATTGCTCTGTCCTTCCACCTGGCTTTTATGTTCTTTTGTATGTGGCCACTTTTTCTCCTCACTCATTCAGGCGTTAATCTCTATATTCATGTGTACAAATAAGTCCTTCTGTGTTTGGCTTGTTGTACCTCTACATCAATCAAGAGCAATGCCACTTTTAATTAAACTAGGTGTTGCAAAGGATCTGTGCTCTCTTACATTTATCCTTATAATCTTATTTCATATTTTCCCACTGAAGGGAAATGTTTATTAATAGTTTGGCTTGGTGTACCTCTGCATGTGCCATCTGTGCCATCATCTTTGTCCCTCCATCTCTTAAAGAGGTTTTCTTTCCTTATTTTGAAAGAATTTACACTATATGAAGGAACAATGTTCCATGGGTAAAAACTATATTATAATTGACAGAATATAGTCTTCTGGATTCTCGAACCTGTCCTTTCACCTACATTCTTCCTCTAAATCATTATAGAATGTTAAAGTATGGTGACAATTAAGAGCAAAATAAGAAAAGAAAAAAATTCAAGTCTTATATAAATGGAATTATTTCATAATGGGATCACCCAAGGATATTCATTCTAGCATACTTAGAGGACTGGCTGAAGTAATTTCAGAGTAATTAATAAAACTTTTTTCTGAGAAATTGTGGAAGATAGAATTCCAAAGACTGGTAGACCAGGAAATTGTAGACTGGTTATCCTAACTTCAGTTCCTGGAAAAAGCCAGGAACTTTTCATCAGAGAAAAAAAAAAAATTACTAAAAGCCCATAAGGAGGTAAGAAGCACCCAGGGTGGTCTTGTCAAAAGCACAACATGTCAGAACAAGCCTATTTTCTTTTAAGACAGGATAACAAGTCTCATGGATAGGAGAAAAGCAGCAGATGTCATACATTAGTGTCTCAGGCTTTACACTGTTTCAGAAAATACACTCATAAAAGCAGACAAAATCTAGTTTAGAAAAGAATCTACTGTAAAGTGAATGGACAGTTGTTGGGAGAGCAATACTTGGAGAGTAGTTATCAGTGCTGCAACCCGACAGATGTGGCAAGTGGGGTCTAAACTTCGTCTGGTATTATTCACTGTTTTCATTAGATGATTGAGTAGAGACTACAAATATTGGATTAAGTGAAAAATTATAAGGCATATGGGGAAGGCCTGCCAGGTTAGAAGTTCATCTACCCTGATGTGCTGTAGAAAGAAGCAAAAATCAGGACGAAGTTTCACGTGTACAAATGAAAACTTCGTACTTCTTCAAGAACAACCACGCAAGTAAGACAGGGAACAGTGGAGCAAACAGCAGTTCTGTAGAAATAGAACTGGGGGAAGCAGCTGACAACTATAACTCAAAGGTTGTGACTAAGAGTGTAACAAAAGCAAGTTCTTTTCAGCACTCTGTGAAATTTCCTAGCTGGCAAAATGATAACAAAAATGTACTATATAGAACTGTGATTTGTGCAGTGCCTGAATACATGGATGGAAAAAAACCAAAACAAGAACCTTTTAAATATATTACTGCTATAATTATCCATCTTTGAAATCAACATAATAGTGTTTTGGCTAGGTATTTAATTTAGCTTTGCTTTCTTTAGAGTGTTTGGTTTTGATTCCTAAAATAGAACACACTAATTATAAACTACAATAAGCTTTCTCTCTACAGAGCAAATGCAGTTTTCTTCCACTTCAGGTTGATAATTCAGCCACAACAAAATGTATAGAAGAACTTCTGATAGTTTTCTACAACTTTTTACTGAGGTAAATGATTGTAAAAAGTGACTGGTTGTGAAAATATGGAAAGCACGAGCTTTGCTTACTCAAAGTATTTTACATCCAAGTAGGATGCCCAATGTAGTCTCTGAATTTAACACAACAGATAACTGGTAATTGCTGGGCTTGCCAAAGAGATGTAAGGCTGGTGCTGATCTCAGACTGCTACAGTAAAAATTTTAGGTAAATGGAAAGTAGTAATAAATAAATCCCAAACATTTCCTAAGAGAAGTGATTTGTTGCCAAATTAAATAAAACCAAGTAACAAACAATATTAATTACATATAACAAAAGCATCTTCTTGTTCACAACCTCTTTGGTTTTTTTTGCAAGTTTCCAATTGCAAGGCAAGAGGGATTACTGTGGCTTGCATAATAGTTTTCATTCCTCAATTCTCCCCTCACTTGTGCACAAACTCCTTTCTTATATGGTATTTACTTCCATTAATTACAGTATTTTTAACAGGCAGTTGACTGTGCTTAAATATCCTTGAAATGGGAAAATACAGGTAAAATTAATACCTGTTTAATTTTAAATTTATTTCTTGAAAATATTCTGTCTCTACAGCAACTTGTTCATAACAGTATCATTCATACCTTTCTGTCATAAACTCTCATCCACAGTGAATATGTATCAGAGAGAAAAACTTCTGATAGTATGGGAAGAGAATATTCTTTGTAAGCTTGGCTTTGTTTGGTTGAGCTGGGTTTTTTTTGTGTGTGTGTGTTTTGTCTTTAATTTTAAAGGCTCTGAATTGCTTTGAAAGTTGTGCCCAGCTTGCCTTTGTCCAGCTTGCCTGCCTGGAATCTACCTTACATCTCCTGCAAGAGTGCTTGGCTAGCAGAGGTCAAAGTCACGCCGGGGAAGAAAAAAATTAACAGTAAGGACTATCACATGTAGTTCTAAAAAGCACACATTAGCTGTGTTTTTATTTAGCAATAATTCAGAAAACATCATAAATATGATCCTTGATTTGAAATTGAAGGTAACATCCATCATATGGACACACCACAATGTATATAGTGGTACATGAATTTATAATATTACTGCACATCTGTAATCTGGCACATTATAGAGAGGAGATCTCACTAGAAATAGCTAAAATATTTCATTCTGGGTTGTGTTTGTTTGTTTTAATAAACCAACAATTTAGTCTAGCCATATTCAAAATGCACTGGACCATAGTCCAACTATGTCCAGGTCAAAGACAAATTAAAAATTCCATGCTACAAAGTCACACTCATCCACCTATGACAAACGTTTGAGAACAAATATGCTGATCTTAAGCAGAAATGCTTTGTTATTTGTCAGTATATAACTGATTTAATTTAATTTGATAAGGAGGGAAACGGAAAATGAATGCAGAATTTTCTTTAAGCATTTAGCAGAAAAAAGGGAAAATTGAAAAAAAATATTTTAACATGAATTCTACTGTCTTAATGGTGCTTAGATCTTTAATACACAGGCAGAAGAAAGCCTCTTTTTTTACATTCCATACTGGAATCACTGATGACTGTCAGACTTTATTCCTTATGTCAGAGTTCTGTTCAGTGTTTTCTCCCTGCAGCAGTAGAAGACCTGCATTGTAACTAAACTTTTACACAATTATTCCAAAGAAATTTGAATGCAATTTCAATTACTTGCACACTGTATTTTCAGAGATTAACTGTGTATTCAGTTGGAAGCATTAAAAAATACAACCGCATCTGAAAAGAATGCTTTTTCCTGTGACCTCAGCCGTCAGAAGAAGAAAAACACAGCTGGGAGCAGTATCACAAAGCAGACGACCTAGAGGAAGAGAAGGCTGCAAGCTGTGCCTCGGTAGGGCACGGACAGCTGCAGAAATGGAGCCGTGAAGCAGCCGGCTGGGGAAAGCCAAGCCAAGCGGTAGCGTCGCTATGATAAAGCTGTGGGAAGCTTTTTGAAGCTCTGACATGACTCCCCAAGCAGCGTGGTCAATTGAAAGAGAAGCACTGCCCAGGGCTCAGTGGCCCAAAGCTCTGGGGAGGAGAGGTAAAGTCTGTGCACGCCAAAGGGCAGGAGACAGCTGGCTACAGCAGGCATTGAGGGAAATCTCTGCCTGCCTGCTGAGCCAAGCGGAGATGCAGCAAATCCAAGGCTGTGCTCAAAATGAGGGTAAGTAAAGGCTAGTAAGCCCTTTATGCAACTGGTATGAATGGCATACAAATGCAATCGGGATAATGAGAAAGTAAATTAAACTTGATTTTTTTTTTTTATAAGTGTATTTCCACAGGAGAGTTAAAGGAGACTGGACAGGGAGACTGAATAAGCTTCTGGAAAGAAACATGACAAGGCCCAGCAGAAACTGCTGAGTTAAAATGGAACAGCACCACTATCAATATCATCAGAAAGTAAGACTTAGCCTTGCTGATAGGCAAAATCCATGTTTCATGATCTGAAAGCAATCCTTCAAGGCTGGCTTTCCATTATGATTTGTGGCAGTGGTCTTTCCTATACCTATAACCAAAAAAAATGAGAAATGAAGAATGCCTTGGTAAGGGACACAAGCAGAAAGACCCTACCTGTGACTAGGATGACAAATGTATTTGGAATAGTCAGGCTTTGTTAGGTGAAGTTGTGCAGAGGCCTTAGACTTCAACCACAGTGGCAGAGACGCTATGAGGCAAAGTGCCAGGGCCTGCAGTTGGGTCACAACAAACCCACACATTGCTACAGGCTTGGGAAAGAGTAGGTTGGAAAGCTGCCCAGAGTAAAAGGGCCTGGGGACATTTCTGACAGCAGCTGAGCATAAGCAAGCAGTGTGCCCAGGTGGACAAAAAGGCCAGTGGTATTGTGGCTTGTATCAAAAATAGTGTGACCAGCAGGGCCAAGGCACTGATCATCCCTCTTTACTAGTGAGGCTGCATCTCAAATCCTGTGTTTCATTTTTGGGCCCCTCACTGCAAGAAGGACATTGAGGGGCTGGAGTGGGTCCAGAAAAGTACAACAAATATGGGGCAAGGTCTCGGGCATACATCCTGTGAGGAGCAGCTGGGGGAGCTGGCTTTAGCTGAAGGAGCAGGTTTAGCCTGGAGGAGGCTCAGGAAGGGACCTTATTACTCTCTACAACTGCCTGAAAGGAGATTGTAGTAAGGTGGGGGTTGGTCTCTTCTCGCAAGTGACAAAGAGTAGGACAAGAGGAAATGGTCTCAAGTTGTGCCAGGGGAGGTTTAGATTGGATATTGGGAAAAACTTCTTAGCTGAAAGGGTTGTCAAACATTAGAACAGGCTGCCCAGGGAAGTGGTGGAGTCACCGTCCCTGGAGGTATTTAAAGGACATATAGATGTACATGGCCCTTGGGGACATGGTTTAGTGCTGGACTTGGCACTGCTGGGTTAACAGTTGGACTCAGTGCCCTTAGAGGCCTTTTCCAAACTAAACGATTCTATGATTCTGTAAAAACATATTCAAGCTGACCATGAAAAGGGTCAAATCCAATCCTGGGGAGAAATTTAGCATGAACACAATTCAAACAGAAAGTTTCAGCTATTTATTCTCCTGCAATACCCTCCCTGCTGATTTCTCTGCCTCATTTACTGTAAAAGCTGTTCAGAGCATATCACTTCAGGTTTGGGTTTTTTTTTCTGTAGTTGAGAAGGGAGTCTGAAAGTAGCAAACAATAAAAATAATACATAGATTGAAACTATGAACACCTCACAACATTTTTAGAGCCTTTAAAAGTGGAAAGAGACTTACTATCTTTCTAACACAAATGAAAAACAAGAGGAATTGAAATGGATGGTTATATACCACAGGATCAAATAAAGCTCAGATATGAAGTGGCTGAAAGATGCTGCAGTATAAAGAATAAGATTAAGATTCTCCACAAACTTACAACATTTAGTTCAGACAAATTAAAGAGATGTGCAAATTACAAAAGCTACCATTAAAAATTAGCATTAATTTGTGTTCCCAACTGCAAAGCAAGAGAGTAGTCAGAAAAAATAGCCTGTACTTCTGCCCTAGTTGTTATTTCACTCCTGTGCCACACAGGACACTGTATATGGATAATACTTGAATAAATTTTGTCTACTTAAATAAAACTTGGAAATCTTTCAACTAAAGTTTTTATGGCTTATTCTTACACATAGGTAAAACTGAAAGCTGGATATGTTAGATAGGAGCTTTTCCCTGGATTTCTTTTTTTTCTTTAGGTTTTGTTAGAAAGTATCTGAAAATAAGACATTTGTTATTTTTGCCTTTGATTAAAGAAGCATTTTATCCAGCAAATAATTTAGAAAAAGATACATTTTTTTTTACCTATGAAGTCATTGGTGAAATGCTTGTAGCAAAGAAATTAAACTCCACATGTAAGAAGAACAGAAGAGTTGCATTTAGACTATGTAGTGGTTTGTTTCTTAAGAACCTCGCAATGTCCAAGAATTGCACAGCTTTCTAGGAGTGGTTGGGTGGTGGGGGTTGTGGATTTTAAATTACAGATTTTTATTGCAGCCTCTTTATGAAGCTCTAGAAGAGACAATTGGTGTGGATTTCTGAGTACCACACTGCTTTACAAGAACTGCAAAAAGCATTAATGGCAGCGCCTGCATTCGGGCTTTCTGATTTAACCAAGCCCTTTGAATTGTTTGTACACGAGTGGCAACAGCATTTTCTTCTCCTTTTTCAGCAAGAGCAAAGCAAGAGACACTGCCCTCTCTGCCCACTCACCTTATTAGCGAAGTCCCTGAACATCACTGCAGTATCTGTGAGCACACATCCTCTTCAATAATCACACAGAATCACAGAATCACCAGGTTGGAAGAGACCTCCAAGATCACCGAGTCCAACCCATGCCCTAACACCACCTCAACTAAACCATGGCACTGAGTGTCACATCCAATCTTTTTTGAAACACATCCAGGGACGGTGACGCCATCACCTCCCTGGGCAGACAATTCCAGTACTTTATCACTCTTTCAGTAAAAAATTTTTTCTTAACATCCAACCTAAATTTCTCTTGGCAGAGATTGAGACTGTGTCCTCTTGTTCTGTCAGTTGTTGCCTGGAAAAAGAGACCAACCCCCACCTGACTACAAGCACCTTTCATATTCATTATGGACTAGATTCAAAAATAAGGATTTAGAGAATGCAGTTAGACCATCCACAAAGTCTGACAAATTTCAATTTTATCTTACTGTGGCAACACAACTCAAGAGAGCCAAGAAGAGCAGAGTTTGCAACAAAATGTGCAATAGGATTACACCAGTAGACCAAGAGTCAGTGCTGAGTCATCTGTCTTCATTTACCTAGAAGAGGATTAGTGTAGTGACCTGAGTCTAACATCTCCATCATACATGATTTGAAACTATTCAGAAGACCAAAGAGTGGATCGGGCCTTTGCAAGGATTCACAGTGTGTTTGGTAGGCACTTTCCAAGCAGTTTCCAATTGAGTTTCCCCTAGAAACAATTGAGTTACTCCATACCAACCACATGTGCAGTAAGTAAACACTACGGGGCGATTTGCTCAAATTTATGCTGCTAGTGGACTTCAAAATAACATCATATATGACATCTTAATCATCTGCTTCTGTGGTTGTCAGATGTGATTCTCCATGCAATTAATCAAAGGAAGTACTCATAAAGTCTTGAGTTACACTTTTATAGCAAGCTGTTTGAATGAAGTCTTGTTTAACTTTCTTTAGATTCAAATTTAGGACTTCTGCATCCCAACTGGAGTATTATTTAATCTTTAAGATGTCTGCAGCTCCATTTCTGACATAAAGGTTCTGGGTGATACTGACACAGACATCGTCCTTTGGTGTTTCTTGCTGTTTAGCTCAGGTGATCCCTGCTGCGCTTGCTGGCTTCTGTCAATCACATTCATGCATGCCTTCATGTATCTAGAGATTTTTCAGGGAACCAATGCGATTACCTAAAGCCTGATGACTTTTCTGCACTGATTATGCACTTATGTCAGTTACTGCATCCCAGTCTTGGTGTCTCCTGGAGCACTTGATTTCATTTAAATGCAGCCAAGGATTCTCCTCACCTTTGGACCATATGGCTACTTTAATTGTTCAAGGACATGTGAATTAAGTCAGATTTTAAATGGTTAGTTCTTCTGTCATTGGCTTTCTCAAATTTCCGTTTGCTTTCTTAAAAGTATTATCAGTCAAACTTCAAATATTTTAAAAAATAAGGCACATTTTTAGCCCTTGCCTAAATGTGCAATAAATTTAGCTGCACTTCAGATTCGAAGATCCCCTCAAGTGAACAATTGAACTTACGCCATACTCTAGAAAGGTTTAGCAAAGTGAACTTGAGACATTGTTTGGGATCCTTACTCGATGGCTAAGCTTCCACAAAACATGAACTATGGGCTTAACTTAATTCATTTTCATGAAAATTCTTTTGAGAGAGAAGCTGTCATACATAAATGGTGCAGAGAATCAATCTTTTGTAAAATTTTGGAAGTGGAAAAGTCCCTTCAATTCCCATGGTGAAAAATAAATAACAAAACTGATAGGTGTTACAGTTTAAGTCATGTTTAGGGAAAAAATCCACTCTGAATGATGTAACCTACCATTATGTCTGATGAATAATGACAGAGGAAGCCATGCCAAGACTGTACTGCTGCAGTTGTGGAAAGCATACAATGTTTCAGCAGTCTCTTATTACTAGCATGAATCCTATCGAAAAGCATTTCTTCTGTAGTTATATATATATATATA
>VXAD01002580.1:58644-72324 GCA_013399195.1 Dicrurus megarhynchus
TATATATATATATATATATATATATATACACACCCATACATACACACACATATATACATATATATATGACAGTGTTAATCTATTTATTGAGTTTTGTAACCTCAAATGGCTATATATAAAGAAAGCTAAACTGTGATTTCATTGAGAAAAAGAAGAAACCCAAATGGCCTACAAGCAAAACCAGGTGTATTTTAAAATTCTGCTGGCTTCTATAAAGTAGTTTAACACAGTTTCAAAACTGTTTTGCCACAGTCCAACACATTTGAAGAAGTGATTTAGCTAAGGCTTTGTACAGCACAACTATTTATTGTAATGTTATTCTAAATCTCAACAGAATTTCTCACCTATCTTCATCTAACACTATTAGAAGAGAAGTTCTACCACCAAAATGCTGTACAAAGGATTCATATTTTTGCACATGCCTCTTGAGGTCACAGAATCAAAGACTTTACTGTGTACTTCAGTGAGAAGAAATAACATAAATATCTAACTGGGGTCCAACAAGAAAGCAAAAAAGTGAGCTTTCAAACTGGAACTGAAAAAACCCCATGGTAAAATGTTAATGTACTGATGACTGAGGGATATCACTCAGTAAGAAGCAAATGGAAAACTTCCAAAAGGCAGGCTGTGTTGAGAAGATGATGTTCTCATTTACAAGCATTCTGGCCTCTGTTCCTTTTTAATAGATGCAGCAGTTACAAAAACAAGATTACAGAGGCCCTGTGTAGACCCTGTGGCATCTGGTTAAGTGGCCCACAATCTGTCTTTTTTTTTTTTTTTTAAAGGCCTACATCAAAGATGTGCCCTATTTATCTTTGTGTATTTGCTATGCAAGTGACCAGACTTACCATTTAAAAACTTGACTGGATATGTGTCAAATTCCACCTGGAGGAATCCTTTCTCCACCAGTAGGGACATGTTAAATGAATCTCTGGCTTTAAATCTTTTTCCCCAGGTTTTGCAAAACAACTTTCATTTCAAAGGGTTGTAAATGAACTGTAGCAGTCATATGGCTGTTTCATTTTTAGTTCCCTGACTGTCAGTCAGTCACTGATGCATTAAAGGCATACAGAAAAAAAAAAATCACAATAAACCCTATAACATGAAAATACTGCCATCCTAAAGGATTGGAAATTCTGTTTTTAATTTTTAGGATAATCAAGCCATCTACAGGAGAAAATCTGCTTTCTACTGTTCTTACTTCAGAGAAAAATCCCAATCCATTTGATGGGAAAGGATATGTTTCACAGCCAACTGGGTAAAAATCAGAACATTCAGAGAGGATTTAATTTGGAAAAACAAAAAACAATTTAATCTGAAAACACAGTGCAAAAGGAGTTTAAAATGTATATTATTATTATAAATATAGAAAATATATCTGCATTCATTATGTGTGAATTTTTTTGAAAATGATGGTGTAGGTGATCAAAAAATAGGTGATAGTTGTAGCCTTTCAGCACACTATATCAAAAAAGTAGACTATAGTCTCCATTAAAAGGAAATAGATATTGATGTAGGAATACCTGATGATAATGAGACTGATTTTGGTGGGAGCTGAAGTGGGCCATATTTATGGTTCAGCTGAAATCTTTAATTTACCTCATAAGATGCATGCACCTAAAAAGAAAAGTAAGGAATGCATTTGAGTACCACATACCTGCTAGTGACTTTGGAAGCTGTTAGTTTTTTATAGCTCAGTTTAAAAGAGAGCAAACAGAAAAGTAAAAATGTCATTAAAAGTATTCAAAGAAACATAGTCAACCCATAAAATAGATTTAAGGCTTGCTTTTTCTTTGCACAACATTAACTTATTCTTTCATCAGTAGACACGGGGAAAAACTGCTCAATACAGGAAACTTAAAACAGAGTTAATCCAGGGGAAAGACAGAGACAGTGTTGTGGTGGTTTCAGTCATCTCTTTATTATTACTACTGACAGGTAACTGAATTTCTCCTTTGCCTGAAGCCATACCACCTGAGGTTTTAATCTTGTCAGATTTTATGTGCTAAGCATGTTTGAGAGAGCTCTAAGGAATAACAGGTACTGCAGGAAACGGTTATTCTTCCTCTTGACTAGTGACACTTGCCAGTGCAACACACTTCCCATATGCAGCTTTGCCTCCCAGTGACTTAACACTTTCAACGGTATTACAGTGAAAAAGGTATATAATAACTTCTGTGATGTGATCCAGGAGACAGGCCAGCAGACTTAAAATCAAAAAGTATCAGCTTCTCTCACCATTTTGCCCATTCTGCCTGTTTGGAGATACATCAGGAAAGGACAAATCAGGAAAGGGTGATCAAGGACAGACATCCTTGGGTCCCATCATGCATTTGTTGTGTAACTGCACAATACACCCATTCTGTAAGACAAGATTCTGACAGCAATCCACTCTTTTATTTGGCACAACTCGTAATGAATTTACATACCAGTCTAGACTTCTCACACCACAATCAAATTTATCATTGACAAATGAGAGTTTATAAACTGAACTCCAGCTTTGGACAAAGGGAAAGAAGATTAAATACCGGCAGTATTATTTAAATTTTTATGCTGCATTTCTACACTGAATATTAGAAAAGAGGCTTTTAATGATATCAATGTTTTTCCAGTGTGGCAAACAGTGATGATGTCTGTTTATGTTTTAAAGGGGTGATTATGTCTGACAAGCAGACAAGTTCCCAGAAACCTTGGTCTAAAGCCATGGGAAGGAATATGAGGTATTCAGTTTCTTGGACTTGGATTCTTCCTGGAATCATTAACTGTGATTTTTCTTTCCCCTCATCTTTTTATTTAGGGTGTTCCCTCATTTCCCTCCTCATTGATTTTGTCTGCTATACATTCTACCAGGTCCTAGATTCTTCCAGAAGTACAGTGTTGCTGGAAAACTGCAACAAATTAATTGCAAGACTGCCATGAATCCAACTTTGGATTTCCATTTAACCTTAACATGAGGTTTAGGTTTTACCAGGGAATTATAAGGCATCTGAGAAATATGTTTCTTTTTCCACTAGCTTTGCCTTCAGATCAATAAACTCAGTCAGAGAGGCTGTTATAAACAACTAGAAGGTATTTTAAACACCACACTTTTTCTTGCAACTGTTATCTGTACTCATACATGCCTCACTAGCCCAAGTTCTTGGCTTTAATAGTGCCATTGTAAATTTGGAATGCAGTGAAGTCAAACCTTGGTTGTACTGATGGAAATGAGAAGTTGAAAAGCCCTGACTGACTGACAGTATTTTCTCTGGCCTGAGTAGTCCTTGCATTTTTACATCATTTCCTTGAAGCTGATGAATCTCACACCATTCAGGAAGGGGGACAATTTTTACCAACCTAGTTTTGTGTTTCATCTCCATTCCTGCATGTTATTCACTTGATCATCGTTACCCTGTGCCTACCAGTGTCTCAGAAACACCTTGGCAGTCAGCTAAGATACCTGCATTCTTCCCTTTTCTGAGCTGTCATTTTGGTGAAGCGGTTGACTCAAGCAACATGTCATGTTATTCTTTATGTTGTATTATTTGCCTTCCTATATTCATTATTCTGATATTTAGTGAAAAAATGTGAATTTCAAGGTAGAAGTTCTGAAAATTTACAAGGCTTCGTTAAAGCATATACAAAGTAAAGAGGATATGAGTATATGACATACCTGTTTTACATTTGAGGCATGGAATCCTTGTCATAGTTTAATGAAAGAGATACTTAGTTTTGGCACCCCGAAGTCAATACAACTAAAATAAATAAACAAATAAATGTATGATCTCAAGCAGGGGCTGAGATCAGGTATGGAGTATATAAATTCCACAGCTGCTTAGCTTGTTGTTCTAGGCTGTAGGTGTTGAATGAAAAGCAGAATTCTGCATGTGAGGAAACTCACCACCACTCACTCACCATTTGTAATGCTCCGCATAAGGCTGAAAGAATATTCAGCCTTGATGACTTGATGATAGGGCTGGACAGGTAGGAGGCAAAGTTTGGAGGTAGACCCTAGTTATGAAACTAACTAGATAAAAATAAAACTGCCTGGAGAAGAAAAGAAATAGAGAAAAAGGAAAAAATCCACCCAGGATTTAAAGATAAGCCTGCTTTCCCAGACTGGGGTCTCCTCTAAGGTGGAAAATGTGCATAAGAACGGAATCTCTGTAAGAGTACCTGAAGGATTTATGAAACAGATAACAGAAAGACAGAGAAGCTTTTCTTTCTGCCCTTGGGGGAGTGGTAAATATTAGTAAATACCTGTTACCTTATGCCTTGTTTCTTTTTCTACTGTTTGGAAAGATGTTATTTGCATTGAACTTTTTAAAAAGCACTTTTGTTTATTTTTACTGACTGGAATCTGTGATAAAAGTGATGTAAGTGCAAGTGGCAAAACTGTCACACTAGAGCTGTGACAATCCTCAGGAACGGGGAGCTGAAAATATTCAGTGTCACAGTACCCAGCACCACAAAATATTCTGGTACTCACATGTCTCCGGGTGACAGATTTAATCCCATAATCCCATTGTAACTGGTTCCTTTTATACCTCTATTCCATTTCTCATCTTTCTGCTGAGCACTATAAAATACCTGGGGCTTTGGAAAAACTGCTTATAAATGTGGAATGCTGTGAGGAAGTAACTTAGTAAACACTAAGTAAGTCTTGTTTTATTTAGTCATGCACAATTCCTTGAACAGGGTTACTCACAGCTAACTAGAAATGTTCTTTTCTGGGACTTTGGATTTGGTGTTATTGCCTGGGGGTAAATCTGATTATAAAAATTTCAGTGAAAGGGAAGTGTGGGTACAAAACAAGATTCTTTGCTGCCTGCCTTAGCTCCTCCCTCCATAAAGCCTAGCACTGTCCCCCTGGTTGAAGCATGTCTTCCCAACACTGGAACCTTGTTCTGCTGAGAAAAAAAAAAAAAAAAAAAAAAAAAGTAGATGATTATGTAACAGTGCCACCTGGTGCTACCTGCCAAAATAAAAGCTTTAACATGGAATGAAAAAATCCTGCCAAAGAATCAATAGGAATCAACCTATTTCATGACATTAAGTATACAATGATATGTTGTTTCAGCCCTTGTACTCCACTCCAGCTGCCTTTTGCATTTTGTTTTGACTATGATTCCCACTGAGATTGTGTTTAATTGTAACTTATTCTGAGAGAGAATTGCTATTAGGTTGCACTGAAAGCATACAATAAAACCTCTGAGACTGTGTAAATTATAGACAGGGCTATTATACTGAAAGTTATGTTTTGTCTTATTCCTAGTGTCTGAAACCTCTTCATTACAGGCCCTAATATCTAACTGCCAATTCAAAAGCATATAAATGTTTGTGTGCTACTCAAATGAAGGTACTGGTAAAGTGTTTCAGAGAGAAACCATGTTGTGAACAAGCTCAGGAAAAGTTTGGTATCAGCTGAAAACTGGGACTTTAGCTGATTATCGTACTCTAGTACCTTCTGTAATAAGTCATCCCTAGCCAGGGTATAGCCTAACAATGTGACATAAAAAAGAGATTGCATTATAAAATATCATTTTCTGAAAATCCTCTTGCAAAGGTGATTTCCTTCTCAAGTCAGCGACCCTGGATTTATTTTTCATTTATTTATTTATTATATATATATATAGACACACATACGCACACACAATATATATGCAAGAAATGAACATCAGCCACTTAGAAGTTATTAAAACTCTTGTTAACTCAACAACCTTGAGTTCTTAACCTCTTGACTTCACATGGAAGCATCACCTGAACCACAGGAGGTTTCTTGTTTTCAACCTTCTCTGTAATAACATGAAGCACAGAAATACTTGGTTCCAGGCACCATATGGGCTGGTAAGTTTGTTCTAGTGTCTTGCCATCAGCTTGCAGACACAACGGACTACAGATAACTGTCACTAAACTGAAAATACTGATTGGCTTTTGAATGATTGTACCAAAGCTGTTGCTGCAGTATGTTTCTGTTTGTCCATAATTGCACTGAACCTTTAGTTCTTGTAACTGCAGAAGCTTGGAAAGATACCATAATAGGGTTCTCCTGGGCCATGAGTTTGTGCTCTGCTGTCTTTGTACACTGTTTGTCGTGCATGGCACCAGTCTAAAGTGAGCAGTGCTCATTAGAAATGGAAAACAAGACAAATTCACTTTAAGTTCTTCATAGAGAAGTTCTTCCCAGCAACTTCCATGTCCTGAAGGCTGGGGTTTTGCCTAACTTCTGTTGCAATGTCCCCCTGCACTCACTCTATTGCTTTGCTCTTTTTGAGGACAGGCACCATTTTCCCACCTATGGTGGGAAGTGTCACTTTAGCTCTCACACAGAAGGAGAGTCAAATTGAGATCTGCTGTGGAATAAGCATCTACAATCAGCAGATGGACCTGGGAAGGTTCAGCAGCTGATATAAATGCTAAGAGTCAAATAATCCGAGTTTGATCATGCCATGTCTGCTATTTCCTACTCCTAAACTCAAAGTTGATGAAACAAATTAGAAACCCACCATTCTTCAAATACGTCCATATGCCCAAAATCCCATTTTTGAACTCAAGGAGGATAATGATTACAGCATCTTTCCCGGAGATAAAGAACTGTGTTCTCCATTTTTCTTCACTGGGACTCAAAGCCAGGAGTAAAGTGTCAGGAGAACCTGACACATTGTGTATTCTTAACTTCCTCTGGGTTTATACCAGATGGGATGGCCCAACATTCAAGAGTTTTCCTTTCACTTAGGAATTTTTATTCCTATTTTTGATTTTTTTTCAGTGTGTCCAAAGATTTTATTACTCCTAAAGATGATTTTTTTTTTTGGTGTAGAATTTTTTTTCCTTTTTAATAAACTCTGGAAAATCACATTTTTAAAAGAGTAAAAGGAATTACCAGTCACATTTGGTTTATGTGAATATTTAAGCGGACTAGTCCTAAAGCTGAAAATTTAGGGTAAGAGAGAAAAATAACAGACAAGGTTGAAAAATGGGTTATTATTCAGGGATCACAGACCTCTAAGGGCTAATCATTGACTGCTTTTATTATGCAAAACGGCATCTGGTGTTCAGCTTCCACATTTGGAAAAAGTGTTTTCTAATGAACCTCCTATTCTACATTTGCTTTCTACTTTTAATATCCTGTTAAGCACACTGATGGCTTATCTGCAGTAAGAATCAGAGTTTTAAAAGGAATTAAATGAATCCACCCAAAGGTACAGAAATGTAAATCCAGTTACTAGTCAGGCCATTTGACAGCATTAGACAATCCATTAGTTTGTTTTTTTTAGGAAGAGCAAGAGATGCACAGATGTGAAAGGGGAAAAGTGTCACTGTTTTGACTTACTTTCGGTCTTTGCAGCATGGCCTGTTGTGGTTTGTACTCGGAAAGGCAAGGAAACCAAATCCAGTGGGGAAAGCCTAATTAAAGACAAAGATTTTAATGCCATTTACTTCAGTGAGAGTGGTTTTTTTAGGAAACCTGTCATATCCATTAGAGCTGTTGCAAGCAAGACAGGTAGTGACACTGGTTGTGCATTATGTGATCCAGTAACTCCAATTAAGAGCTAATATATTTACCCCAGTTCTGTCCTCCTTCTTCCCTTTTCCTGCAGCACAAATCATTGAAGAGCAGCAATGAGAGCCAGACAAGTCTTTTATGTAGGACAGGAAGGACGTGAACTCTGTATGAGACAGATGAGACAGGGTCAAGAATTGGAAGGGATATGGTCTGGGAGTTCATAGTTTGCTAAGCCAAGCATAAACACAGGCTGGGCAGAGAAGAGATCGAGAGCAGCCCTGCTGAGAAAGACTTGGGGGTGGTGGGGGATGAGAGGCTGCACTTGAGTCAACAATGTGCTCTTGTAGCCCAGAAAACAAACCATATCCTGGGCTGCATCAGAGGAGGCATGACCAGTAGGTCGAGGGAGGAGATTCTCCCCTCTACTCTGGTCTTGTGAGACCCCATCTGCAGTGCTGCATCCACCTCTGTGACCCCAGCATAAGAAGGACGTGGACCTGTGGGAAAAGTCCAGAGGAGGCTAGAAAGATGATCAGATCAGGGCTGAAACCCCTATGAGCACCTGAAGCATCTATGACAACAGGCTGAGAGAGGGTTACTCCCAGAGAAGGGAGGGCTCTGGGGTGGCCTTCTAGCAGACTGCCAGTATAAAGTGGGGCTACAGAAAACTGGAGAGGGACTTTTTACAAGGCCATTTTGTGACAGAAGGGAGAATGGTTTTAAACCAAAAGAGAGTAGGTTTAGACAAATATTAGGAAGAAATTCTTGACTGTGAGGGTGGTGAGGGACTGGAACAGGTGGCCCAGACAATTTGTGGATGCTGCATCCTTGGAAATGTCTAACGCTAGGTTGGATGGGGCTTTGAGCAACCTGGTCTTGTCCTCTACCCATGGCAGAGGACTTGAAACTTGATGAGCTATAAAGTCCATTTGAACCAAAGCCATTCTATGTTTCTATGGCTTTATGTCACACATTCCAGTCAAAAGCATTTAGACTATAAAGAAATATGGGTTTAACTCCAGCCTGTACTTACTTGTCTGTAAATGAAACAGCTCTCAGGAGCCATCTCATGGAACAATAAAAGACATGCCAGGAAAATGCTGTCAGGCTTCGATATTGCCCTGTGAGGCAACAGGCAAACTTATCTGTGGCTCAGTCCAGGGTTCATTCCATTGGTCAAGTATGTGATTACTTATTGGCATGGTACGGGATTCAGGCAAACAAAACAAGCCAAAAGACACAGTGCACAACTTGAGTTTTGCAAGTTACAGGATGCAGGGAAGCAAAACATCGCTTCCTCTCCCCAATTTATGTAAGCACCTAGATATAGGGTTTGAACTCTCAGTGGGATTCATCTGACCAAGCAGAGACACCTAAATATGCTCATCTAACCATGAACTGGCTATTTTAATGGATTCCCTGCTACCAAGTGACTCAAATAGGTCAGCTGAATCCCCTTCTAAAAGTGTTTATATCTCTCTGTTGACTGCAAAGTAAGTCTCAAGTGACTAGTTCAGATGTAGATGTCTATGTTGAAGATGTCTAAAGTTAATGAGATGAATCTCAACTGTAAGTGTCCTACCCACTTGGGAACAGAAAAAGAGTTCGGAAGCATCTTAATAAAATATATAAATGAAAATGTCGTTCAGTTACAACACTAATTGCAGATGTCCTCAGAAGTGAGAATGTAAAGATCTGTCAGAGAAATAGTTTAGCTGCTCTTAGAAAGCACTGACAAGTTGACGGTACTGTAGTTACTCCTGTAGCACTGTTGCTACCTGTACAGCACTGCTCATGGAGATGGGATGAGGCTTGGGGGACATATGTGCCATTCTGACAGTCATGGTAACATCCCCTGATGGGTTTAGATCTAGTGCATTGGAAAAGAGGTTCTCACATTAGGTAAAATGATCAGCATGCAACATGAGCTAGCACAATTCGTTTTTCCATTTACTTCTTTCTAGTTCTAGTTTCTTCAAAATAGAAGACATAATAGGTGCAGTGATGCCTGAGAATTTAGCTTCATATTAGATCCATTGTCAATGGTTCAAAATTATCTACACACTTGTGTTTTATTTAGTGGCCAACAGTCCTTTTATTCTTAATTAAAATTTTTATTTCATTTTGTTCCTATTTCATTTTCATAGTACATCAAGAAGATAGGAGATTTTTTATAAATCATTTTGTTCTTTGGGGAAGCCAGGCTAAAGTTATATACCTTTCTTTGAAATAGATCATAAAAGACAATTCAGTTACTGATGAGGCATGAATGTATCTAATGACATCCTCTGTAGGGTGATTTGTTTTAATTGTCACAGTGGGACCTGTTATTACACAGTGGTAGAATGGGTCACTGCGTTATAAAATTAAAGCTGATGCAAGGCATTCATTTCTAGCTTATTTGTACATTCAAGTATTTGGGTTAAAAATATCCTGACTGCAGAGACAGTGTATGGCAACATGCACAGCAGTGGCAAATGTCTCTTAATAATAAACAGCTGTGTGAGGTCAGATGTTAAGGAAATGCAAGGGAGTGGCACACTGGGATTTTGTCATATGTGCATTAGCCCAAATGAAGTCAAGGGAAAAGTATCTGAGTGTAGGAAAAATTTATATTACCAGAGGTTACTCTTTGAGGGAAATTAAATGTGCTGGCTTATATTCATGTTGCTGTGCCACAGGATGTGAAAAATAAGCCAAAACCTGCTTTAAATGGAAAGCACTGCAACACCTTTGCTGAATTTTTAAAGTTTAAAAATTAATAGGTAATTACTGAATCAGTGAAAAAAAAATGGCTTTTCTGGTTGGTTGGGATTTTTTGAGGGTTTTTTTGGGTGGTTATGACTTTCATTTCTGTTTTTCGCTTGTATATAATATTTTGCACCAAAAAGTATTTCAAATGCACGTTGTCTGCTCATGTATCCATCTGCATATCCTTACCCAACTGGCAGGATTTCATTCATGTGAACATCTCTGTTCAGTTCCCACAAAAATGAAAAGAAGAACCTCACTGCTCAGTATCTCACATAGTATTATTAGTTCCTGTAAACATACACAGGAAAATTATTTTAGGTAATACTCAAAATTAATGAAGACACTGATTTAATTTAAATCTTTCAGCTGAACTCAGAGAGCCAGATTCTTTGTCTATTTATCCAAATTCCATGACTCAGTAGAAACATCACTGTGCAATCCAACGTCCATGTGCACACCTATCTCCTAGAGTAAAGAAGTGATTATTTTATGTCAGATTCTTAGAAAATAATTTTTCATTAATGTCAAACACTCAAAAAACTTTTCTTCTCTTATGGCATCTACTAAATAACAATGCTCTGTTTGTGGCAGCTACCAAAATTCTCAGGAAAATAGTTTTGTACTAGGATACTGCATTTTTGGGCTCACTCTATGCAGCTGACATTTAACTACTATACTTCCTACTTTTCCTTCTCATTTATCATTACTTCATTATGATAAATCATCTAGTCACACAACCAGAGGTGGGAAAGATCTATGTGATCATTAGTGCAGCAAAATTTTTCTTCCTTTCTTCCACCTAGCTTTAAATAGGCTTTAAAATGAGATTCTATCCATGTTTTGAGACCTACAAAACATTACTGACTTCTCAGTTTCACCCATTTAATCTTGGCAGGGGTTAGTTCTTAGTACTACAAATACTTTACAAATGGTCTGTCCCCTTCCATGGGAGATTTAATGTGTGAGAAGTGAGGTCTAGTCTCTTTCTGATATTTTAATCAGAGGGAACCTGTAGAAAAGCTCTGGTTTCTCAAATCTGAAAATGTATGCCAAAAAAATTTCCTTCTCTTATATCCTTCATTTTAATCTTGTTGGTTGATTTCATTACTAAAATAATACACATTTAGATTTTTAAAGTTTGTATAGAGTTCACTTATTGTCCTGTTAATTTCTGCTATCTTGTTTTCTATGGAACTTTCTCTGCATTACCTAATCTTTGAAAGTATTATTACCTTTTCTAACATTCACTGTCTCACGTTGCTTTTTCACTTCTTCTCAACAGACTGCAGAAAATTAAAGGAGAGATGTTACCAGTGATGACAACTATCTAGGACCTGGAGATAGAAATACTTTCCTTTTCCATTTTGGATGAACTGTGTATTTCAGCCTGTTTTATAGGTACCTGACAGCATGCCTGTTTTCTTCTCAAGCCAGGTCACCTAACAATCTATTGTTGCCCTGAATTGAGTTTGCTCTGTGGAATTGTTCATTGAACTGATGTTTTCACGGCCCCTCTCTGTTGCCTTTCCTTAGTTTCACTCATGTTTTCTGGAAAAAGAAAAAAAAAAAGGGATTATTAGGTCTAAAAATACAGGTTTATCAGGAACACCTCAAGTAAACCATCAGCTTTTGTTTCAAACTGTTGTGTGAGCCAAAATGGATTCAGACTAGAGCACAATGGTGACCATGAAATATGTGGACAGGTTTTTCTTTTAAATTATTAACATCTTCTTTTCTCACTTATCAAGCCCTGGGCAGTCTACAGAATCTTTTACAAACTTTTTTAGTTATATATATTAAAATATTATTATAAATATACAAATATTTAAATGTGCTTTTCTCTGCTAATAAGTGAGATACAGTACGAGGTATCATTTTCTCAACATGACTCTACAGCTACAGCAACTGACGTCTGTACAGAACAAGAAAGCTACAACTTACATATATATATACAAGAACTGATTACATACTTTGCAGTTAGTGGTACAAACCAGGTACATGCAAAGTGGGATTTAGGTGAACTGCTCTCTAGAAAACCCTATAGGCCTCTGTGGACAACAGAGGAAGTTCAAAGGCAGAATTTTACATAACAAACCCCACAAGTCAACTTAGTTGCTTCTCATTATAAAAAAATTGTACCTCCATGATTTTGAAGTTAGTGTTGGATTCTGTGCTGTTAGTTCATCCTAAAGATTTTTGCAGCAATTTACTCTTCAAAATTGTGCAGTGAGATTTTCTGCAGCTTGCTCTGAAGAAGGTGTTATTTTTTGCTGTGGTTCAATGTGGTCCATTACAAAAGCTCCAAAGAATAAATGTGGAAGGCTTCCCCCTCCCACCCCTCTTAAAGCACAGTTTGTATGGCAAAAGCCTTACCTTTAAAATAGAGAGCAAAGCAATGTGTTTAGTGCAGAAGTCTCAATACTGGCAACTGTAAGATAATCAACATATTGTTCAAATTTTCCCCCTGAAATAACCTCTGGAAGGCTTGATGAGGAAGCAGTTCTCTGTCCTAGTGGTGCTTACCTCATTTTCAGTAGCATTCTCTCATCCTATTCAAAAACCAGATTAACTCTATTCAGAAAATAATAAGCCATTAATTTTGCTGTCAACAGCAATGCAGGTAATTGTTAGTTTTATGCCTCCTTCACAGAACCATAGGATTAAAATTTGTCTGCAAAAGATTGACACAAAATAAATGTAGATGAGATATAAGTAATTTTGGGCTGACAAAGTTTTCTGAGTAATTTATCTAAACCATTACTTCATATTGAATTTAATGATTGTGAGGTGATTGACTGACACAAATGAATAACTTAGTAAACCCTCTCACTCATGACACTGAGTTAGTTATCACTTACCTTTCCCAAGTTACAAGTTCCTTCATCCTTAATCCTCTCTTAATATTCAGGACTGAAGTGAATTTTTAAAATTCCCCTCTTAAGGCTTTTCAAAACAAAAAAAAAAAAAACTTGAAAGAACATTCATAGCGCTGAGGGTCTTTAGCACTAAAATATTCTGTCTTTTCTTCTTGCCTTGCACCTTTGGAGTTTTTCCTTATATTATAGACCCAAAATATTATGCCATCTCCATCAACTCTGTCTTGTGTTGCTTCCCAGGTAGCCTCACAGTCATGTGGCTCTATCCTCAGTCAGAGGTTGTGAGCACTGCACCTTTTTTCACAAAAGAAACCTGCCAAGAATCATGCTGAACAGCTGGGGTGGGAGTGGTGGCAGTGGTAGGTGTGTGTGCACCATTTTGCAACACCAACCTATCTGTTGTTTACTAAAACTTGATTTGGGGTGAGATTTAGCTTGTTCACAAGAGAGCAAAGAGTTAATATCTGCATTAATCACTTGAAATATATGTTGAGTATGTCAATGGAATAAACATACATTCGTAGAAAGGAAGAAAAGAAAAGGAAGGAAGGAAGGAAGGAAGGG